>JAMKPZ010000604.1:0-85025 GCA_024699675.1 Amphibolis antarctica | reverse complement strand
CTAAACCCTAAACCCTAAACCCTAAACCCTAAACCCTAAACCCTAAACCCTAAACCCTAAACCCTAAACCCTAAACCCTAAACCCTAAACCCTAAACCCTAAACCCTAAACCCTAAACCCTAAACCGTAAACCCTAAACCCTAAACCCTAAACCCTAAACCCTAAACCCTAAACCCTAAACCCTAAACCTGATACCCTAAACCCTAAACCCTAAACCCTAAACCCTAAACCGTAAACCCTAAACCCCAAACCCTAACCCTAAACCCTAAACCCTAAACCCTAAACCTGATACCCTAAACCCTAAACCCTAAACCCTAAACCCTAAACCCTAACCCTAAACCCAAAACCCTAAACCCTAAACCCTAAACCCTAAACCCTTAACCCTAATCCCTAACCCCTAACCCCTAAACCCTAACCCTAAACCCTAAACCCTAAACCCTAACCCTAAACCCTCAACCCTAAACCCACATCCCTAAACCCAAAACCCTAAACCCTAACGCTAAACCCTAACCCCTAAACCGTAAACCCTAATTCCTAAGCCCTAAAACCCTAAACCCTAAACACTAAACCCTAAACCCTTAACACTAAACCCTAAACCCTAAACCCTCAACCCTAAACCCTAAACCCTAAACCCTATACCCTAAACCCTCAACCCCCAACGCTAAACCCTAAATACAAACATAAAGGTACACATCATATCTATTTACCACCATAGAAGAGAAAACACAAAAAAAACATACAAACAAAAAAATATAATCATACAAATATAAACATACAAAAAAGAAATACGCATACAAATTTTTTTTTCCATTATCAATTCTAAATGATGGATAAAAACTAAAAATCACAAAACACAATAACAAAATAATAGAACTAATCATGTGTATCATTACCATTATATTGAAAAAATTTAACACGCCATAATATTTGATATAGAAATATTTAAAAGTTTACATGAAATTGACAAAATTTGGTTAGTCAGAAACAATTTTTTACAAGAAAGGGGTTGAGAAAAAAAAAATTAAAAAAATTTATTTTTTATTTGATAAATTACTATAAAAGATGTTGCCTATATAGTAATTGGAGCTAAGCTCCAACTTGTCAAACTAGATGATTTAATTAAGTAATTTAAGTTAATTAATGTTGATTATGTTTGAGTTAATTAAGTGAATTAAATGGTTAAATTATGGTTTTGTTTGATAAAGTTTACATATTATGTGAGTCTAGAGTTTACATTTTTTAAGTTGATAAAATTTTAGATGTGAGAAAATAACCTTCTATTTCTTCCTTTGATGGTACAATAAAAACTTTTACTTTTATTATATTATTTGTTAAAACATATACCCTGTACATTAAAAATCTCTATAAACTATATTTTCAAATGAAATGTAATTGACTAATTGAGTTAATTTAAATTAATTAACTGATTTGATTGGTTTAGTTTGATTAAGTGGTCAAATTGACTTATTAAGTTAATTACATGATATTAATTAAATAATTTAGTTAAGTGATTTAATTGTCTCAATGGATTGCATGACTAATTAAGTTGATTATAAGTATTTTTAATTTCACGCTTAAGTTAAGTTAATTATGTGGTGGTGCCTTGCTATGATTTGAATTATATTTATCATTATAGTCTAATGTATGTTTGATATTTCATACATATTTAATTTGGTGACTTTAAGTCTTTATTTATATTTTTCTATCAAAATATATTTTATATTTTAATATGAACATTGTATGTCCCAACTTGATTTGAATATTTTATATGCCTCATTGTTGGAACATATTTTATGTTTTAATTTGTATATTTCAAATTTTGATATCTGAATCATTTAAATATTTTAGATCATATGTCCATAATATATCACATGTATATATTATTTTCTATTATTTGTATCGTTATTTTATTTCATCTTTATTTCTTTTATTTTATTATTTTCATTTTTATAATCATTCATTATTATTATTATTATTTCATTTTTATTATTTTATTAATATTATATTATTATTTTATCATTTTAAAAATTTATTTTCTAATAAAACATCCTTTCTTTGTACATTTACAGGAACGAGAACGATTCAATTAAGCAGGGATTTTGCAACTCTAAGTGACTCTAGCCAAATGTACAATGATTTCGCTAAATGTATAACTCTAAGTGACATACATTTTAGGTAAAAGGTATTAGCATGCATCTTAGATAAAAGGTATCTTGAGACGGTAAATACAACATAATGTAGTATAGTAGTTTGGCACTTTATGAAATAAGAATTCTTTAAAAAAATCACAAAAATCGATGAAAAAATAAAAAAAACTAAACACCTAAAATTGTTCAAAAACACGTTAAAAAATGTAAAAAATAAATTATGGAAAAAAACAATTTGTTAGTTTTATTGAAATGTACAAAATTGAAACGGTTTTTTATTTTTGCGTACCAAGCTTTCGAAAAAAACGTACAAAATTAAAACGATTTTTATTTTACTGTAAAAAAAATGTTAACAAAAATCTCGCCGGTTCTTTATTTTTACTAAAAAAAAGTACAAATTTTTTTAAAAAAAAATTTATTTTTACTGTAAAAAAAGTTAACAAAATTCCGTCGATTTTTTATTTTTACAAAAAAAAGTACAAAATTTTCAAAAAAAAATGTAAAATTTTATTTTTAATGTAAAAAATTTTAACAAATTTTTTCCGATTTTTAAATTTTTACTAAAAAATGTTAAAAAAATTGAAATGATTTTTTATTTTTTTAAAAATAATGTATAATTTTTTTTTTAAAATAAACTCTAGTGTTGGAGAACGTATGGGTCGGCGGCTCCGCGTCGAGCCACATGACCCCCGCAGGAGGCGACCCCAGGTCGCGTTTCTAAACGCGGCTGTAGATAGCTGATGCGTGCGGGGATCCTCCTCTATCGACGGTCGGATTCGGGAGCACGGCGCGCGCGAGAAAGAAGAGGAGGAGGACTTGGAAATCGGAATCAAAGAGAAAGTTAAAGGTTGATGGGAGCGGATCAGCAGAAGAGCAGCAACGGTGAACTTGACCCCTGTGATCCGCCAGCAGCAGCACGTATCTGCAAATCTGATGAAATCCCGAGGTCCTCCATGGCAGTGGACATCTCCCTTCCCCAGCCCCAAATGGAGCTCCGCATCATGTACTACTTTCGATTACCCTACCACGACTGCTCTTCTTCGTTGTCGTGCTCGTCTCTGAAATCCAACATCATGTGGACCTTTCTTTTTTTGGTTGATATAAGATTTCTTGATTCATTCTCAAAACAAAACAGAGATAAAGGAAACGATTTCTTGTCTATGGGCTTGCAGTGAGTTATGCAAGGACCTATTCAAGAAATGGGCGTCTCTCGAGTCCTCAAGATTCTCCATCCAATCTGTTTCTGGAGGCATCACTAATCTCTGTAAGTTTCCAATTACTTTATTCAACAATTTATTTTCCATTCATGACCAAACCTTCTCCTTTTGAAAACAGTGGTCAAGGTCTCGGTTGCAGAAGGAGACGACAGTGTTGTTTCTGTTGTAGTTCGCTTGTATGGACCAAATACTGATCTTGTGATTGATCGCCAAAGAGAATTGCAGGTATCCTCCCTCAGCCAAGCCTTCGTTTTTGAGTCATCAACCTTTCCAACACTGTCGCTATGGCATGAAAGTGTAGAAAGAAATGGAACGAGAAGGAATTAGGAGAGAAGTAAGTTGTAGAGAGACATGAATTCCAGGAAGAAATGTAATGGGCATCTCTTTCTCTCTTATTATTCCCACCGATTATGTTTAGAGTGTATATATAGATGATCTGAGCTAAGAAAATGATTAATAACCTAAAGGATGATGTAATTTACATTTTTGGTTGATAACAACCTAACAGAATTCAAAAGCCCATTCAATTGTCATCGTTGGTTCTAATTGTATTTGAACTGGATGATGACAGCTATACAGAACTTGAACAGATTCAAATGTTATCATTGGATATTAAAGAAACTTAAGAAGTAAGGTAGATATCAATATCACCCCCTTTGTTCTTTATGAATGTTTCTGTCATTTGGACTATTATTGTACCAGGTATCCATTACCTTATGAGCAACTCATTGTCAAATGTAATGTGCATAAATCTCTATGTAATTTATTATCCCATGGAATGTGGGATTTCTAGTCGTGACAATGGCAGAGATATTATTACTTTGTAGAGCAGGAGTTGCAATAGCTGGAGAATGTAGTTTGTGAGCTATGATTATAACTAGCCTATTTCAGTTGCAATGTGAGTTAGGGAATGATGCTCAGATTTGGTAGAAGAATGAGCAACACCATGTTATTTGAGACATCATGAAATAGGATTTGATCCAAAAAATATGAAAAGGAACCTTTTGATTATAACTAGCCTATTTCAGTTGCAATGTGATTTAGGAAGTGATATATTAAGCTTTGGTAGAAGAATAAGGAAAAACATATTTTTTGATACCTCTATGAAATAGGATTTGATCCAAAAAATATGAAAAGAAACATTTTTGTTAAGTGATGATCACATCGACAACTAGCTAGTTGAATTCACAGAAGCATGTAATTTGAAATGAGTTGGGTGTAGAGATGAGCTTTAGGTTGATGGCACCTTTAAGATAATCCAAGATGTTCTTGACAGCAGGAAAATGGATGCCAGTTGGTTGTTGCTAGATCTGAAATATCTTATTAACTGCAAAAAAACAATTTATTTGGTTGAAGTGTGTTATAGTTCTCCAACAATGCTGCTATAGTGTGATGGGTTGGTAAGAGGAACACCATCAGTTTTTTCTAAACTCATTGTAGCAACAGACGTTGCAACTGGTTTACATGCACAGAGATATATTCTGCCTTGCATGGAGAAATGACCATATGGTGCGTGTAAAGATGAATGACATGAATGAGCAAGCTGAAATAATTAATAGAATAGCATATGGCATGAATTTGCATCAAGAAATGAGTATATGAGCATGTAAAGATGAATCACATGAATGAGCATGCTGAAATGGTTGATAGATTTGCATATGACATGAAGAAATGTGTTGATGAATGAGTGATCATGCTGAAATTATTAGTAGATTAGCATATGACATGAAGAAATGTTATGATGCATGAATGAGTGAGGAGAATGGATGTGATCAAAACATAGGCCTATGGGAAAGCATGAAGTTCGAGTATTACATGAACAAGCAAAAGTGGAGAGTGAATGAGGAATATACGAGTGCAAATGAGCATGAGAACAATTTTTGTGGCTACGTGAGCATGGATCATATACCTAAAATCTATAAACTGTTGGATGTTATATATGATTTATGAGAGCATGTGAATAAATGGTTTATGAGATGTATATGCACATAAGCTTATATGAATATACAGTAGTAAGCATGTGAATAATTAATTCATGGTGAATAAGAATTTATGATGATATGCATAAATATATATGATTGATGCATGTATGAGTATGTGCAAGTATGCATGATTTGTGTTATGATATGCATATATGGTTATGTGCAGAAATTTATATGAATGATGTGATTAATAAGCATGTAGTGCATGATTTATGTAATTATATGAATGAATGGACATAAAGCATGGATAACTATCTTGAAAGTATATGTATATAAATGAGTGTGGAACATAAAATATTGTTGTGGAACTACATGTATATGAGTAAGTGAATGAGCATGAAGCATAAAAAAAATCATGGAACTATATGTGTATGGATGACTGAATGGGCATAGTGTGTGAAGCATGCTAAATCTATAGGAGGGCAAGGTTTGTTTGACAAGCCATGTAGGATGGTGGCAATTTCCAAGTCCATAAAAATCGGAAGACATGTTGGCATGGAGGTTGTAACCTGAATAACCCTTGTTAGACTACTGTATATGGATGAGTGAATGAGTATGGAGCATGGAAATCTATCTTGGAACTATATGTATTGGGATGAGTGAATTAGAATGGAGCATGAACAACTATCATGGCACTATATGTATATGAATGAGTGTATGAGCATGGAGCATGAAAAGTTGTCACGGAAGTATGGAACTATATGTATAGGGGATGTGTTGATTATATGAAGATAAGCTACACTAGAATGGATATCCACTAAGCAAAAAGATGTGCTCTCCTCTTTTTAAACTTCCTAAAATGCAATTACCAAATTGCATGCCAAGTATATGTAGCATTTAAAGGTGTGTGCCTTGCAAGATTAAGTTATATGCAATGCAACAACATTATAACTTGAAAGGATGATGTGTGAAATGACCCATTATTGTGCAGCCTTATCTTCAAAGAGGTTTGAAGCACCCCTTACCCAAAAATAGGGCATGAATGACTATCAACAATCATATTAATAGACATATTTGTACAATTTGATAGAATATTAAAAAAGATTGGTATACTTGATATGTGAAATGAGACATTTGAGTCTATTATCTAGGATACTATAAGAGGAGTGGAAATATGAGTACTTAATGTCATGGAATCAATTACTTTTGAC
The DNA here is from genome assembly GCA_024699675.1 of Amphibolis antarctica. NCBI lineage: Eukaryota > Viridiplantae > Streptophyta > Magnoliopsida > Alismatales > Cymodoceaceae > Amphibolis > Amphibolis antarctica. The sequence continues at coordinate 78,528 of JAMKPZ010000604.1, read as the reverse complement.
TAAAGGAGTTGTTCATTATCAACTTGTAACATGGCACCATTGCAATAGTGGTGACAATAACAGTAAGAGTAGCAAACTAAAGGAACTTTGTAGTGATATTGTCCTACTGTGGCTTGCCAAAGTTTTTCCAACATTTTTTTGAACAATATTCAATTTTCCCATAATGTTGATAACCAGTGGTCTAGTGGTTTCCATGTTTGCCACCTCCAAGACCAAATCCATGCGATGATGAGCGGACAAGGTAGATTAATTAGTAACTAAAGAAGCTGATCTAGTGGATATCCACCTTGCTCAAGCAAAAGTCTCTTTTAGCTCAAGCATTTTGTTTACCCCTAGAATTTTTCTCTATATCTAAGTTGAGATGCCAAGATTCAAACTAGTTAACTAGGCTACTTTTGCTTACCCTTCTCAATATTAGCATCTTGGACATGTTTGCAGTGGGTGGTGTATAAATGTTGAGCTCATCAAGTAGGCCATGTAAAGCATTCTAGTGTTCCCAACAAATCTTGTTTCCATGTTTCAAATTGATCTACTCATACACTTGAAATGTTTTGGAGATATTTTTCTTCTATGGTTGTGTGTCTCATATTTCTATCAGACTCAACACCCCCACCTGCACGCCAAAATTTGGCTATCATCAAATCCCTATAGCAAAGGAAAACATACACAAGACAACGTTTCGTACACATAATGGACACTATAAGTTCACAATGATACCTTTTAGCTTCTATAATACATCGGCTACATTCCAAGCTATCATGAATGACATTTTCTAACCTTACTTAGAATGGTTTGTTTTAATTGTCTTTGATGACATATTGATATAGTGTTATCGATGATGGTCGTTTGCAACATTTGGAGGCCATTTTATAGGTATTGTCCGATAACAAATTTTACGCCAAATAGATCAAGTACAAGTTTGCAGTCAATACAGTCAATTACTTGAGATGTAGTCGGGCCCGATGAGGTAGCAATGGAAGGCAAGAAAGTGAAGGTAATTGTTGATTGACTGACATCAAAGAATGTCAAAGGGTTGCATAGCTTTTTGGGATTGGTAGGCTACACCAATTTATTCGGGACTTTGGCAAAGATGCAGAATTGGTGCTAGATGTGTTGCATGTGTTTTTACCAAGTGTAAATTTCTTTGAAGATACACACAAGTACTTGGAGTTCTGATTGGTGCATTTTATATGATAGTTATTATGTTTAGGTAAGGCAACAATGGTGTGTGAAGTTGTCTTCAAGAAAACAGATCTCTTTAGCAATTAGGAATAGATGAAATTCTATTGCGATAATAGTTGTGGTGCAAGCTCAAAGGAAGGAAGCAAGAGGATGAATGTTCAGAAGGTAAAATTGAGAACAAATGCATGAAGATCATCATCAGAAGTGAGTCTGGTCTATAGTGAGTTTAAAATGTCATAGATAATCATGCATCAAAAGAGAGCCTTCCTTGATTGTGTGCAACTGCTTGTGAAGAGACATGATATGAGCTGTAGTGGACTGCCCAAAGTGGACCATGCTTCTTTAGGAGATGTTGCTCCAATTTGCAAGGAAAAGTTAATAAAAAAAGTGTAGCATTTATGCAAGAAAGAAGGCCTTATCAATTGCATGTCAATCTTGATAATCTATAAAATCTTGGGAAAGGAATCATCAGCATGATGGCATTAAATTTTGTCCTTAAAGAACTAGCTTAAATAGTGAGTGGCACATTAGATAGAGTCATCTAGTTTGTTGGGAATAGGATTGAACAATGTTGTTGATGTCAACCAAAGATAATGCTGACGTTAGCTACATTTGGTTATATTTTTTGCACCACTAGATGAGGATGAGGTTTCCATTAGTAGAGGGAGAGAGAGATCCCAGGATCAATTTGCAGTGATGCATGGTGGTGAAGGGTACCATGAAAGTGTAGAAGGTGGAGGAAGAACAGGGAATTAGGAAGATGTGGATAAATTTGAATTCAAAGTAGAAGAATACTAAAAATCTCTTTCTCTCTTATTATTCTACTGATTATGTTTAAAGTGCATATACAGATGATCTGACAAATGGTTAACCATATAATACATGTATTGTTATGGACCTTTAAACATAATCATCAACATAATACATTAGTGAAGAAATATCCCAATGTACACCTGAAGTGAGTTAGACTCTCCTACTCATCAAACCAGTTTTTGAGGCAGGTTTTCTTGGACCATGATAGTTGTATTAGAGCCAACACAATTCAAATTGGAGGGCTCATCGGAAGGGATGACCTAGGATAGGACAATATCCAAAGCTTAGATTAGGCCATTGATTTAAATCAAGGGGGGGGGCTAGGGTGGGAATGCCTAAAGCCCAAAATGGACCACTAATGAGGATCAAAGGGGGCAACTTAGGGTGGGAATGCTTAGAGCCTAGAGTGGGTCATTGATAGGGTTGTTGGTTTAAAAGCATGGTGGAATGTTATGGACCTTTAGTCTTACATTGGTAACAGATTCAAATATCATTATTGGACTTTTAACAGATTTCACCTTCTTCACAACCTAGAGTGGGAATGCCATTATTATGGTATCTTATACTGAAAGTTTATATAAATTAATTTTTTTATCATCTACAATGCTTGCCCTTGCATGATAGGAAAAGTCAGACCGATAATTTCTTCTCTCTTGTATTGTGTAGGCCGTACACCATCTTTCAACTGCAGGGTTTGGTGCAGAGTTGCTTGGATTTTTTGATAATGGAATGGTACTGTCATTCATTGAAGCTTCTACACTCTCTCTACAAGGTCCGTGAAGATTGATAACATGCCTAAATCTAAAGATTACGTTATTATTTTACTTTTTCATATTTACATACACAAAATTGCCTCCTATTTCAATTTAGGCCAATCTTTGTATGCTTGTTTGCTATTTGCTTTTGGCCATGCCACATAACAAGCAGTCTTATTCAATTTAGATATGAAAAATCCTCTGATCGCTGCAAAAATTGCACAAGAACTTCATAGGTTCCATCAAATAAAGATACCGGGATCAAAAGAACCACAGCTGTGGCATGATATCTTCAAGTTCCTTGAAGAAGGTTTGATCCTACTCATTGACAATGCTTTCTTTTTTCTTGTAAAAATGTGATTCATTCACATCATTAAACGTTGATGTATTGCAATGTACTGCTTTATTTATCAAGAAAGGTGAAAGACTTGCAATTTTTGCATGATTAATAATATCAATAGATCACCACTTTTCTACAATGCATTTTATTTGTCTGTTATTTCTTGTAGCTTCTGTACTCCAATATGACAATGTTGAGAAGCAGACAATGTATGAAACAATTTCCTTTGAAAAGATTCGTGGTGAAGTTTCTGAGCTCAAGGTAATTTTTTTATTTATTTTAGTACTATATTGTTCTGTATTGAGCTTTCTAAAGAATTCTATTGCTTTCAATCAGTTGTTTGTGCATATCTAATCTCTACATACAACAATCTGTATTATAATTCTACCATGTAGGGTCAACCATATGAATTTTTTTTTTATATTCCTATGTCAACAATAACAAAACATCTTAGCACAAAACAGACGTAGCTTTTTCTCTACTTTTTGGAATGTCATAGTGCCATATTTATTTGAAAAGACTATTCTTTGGTTGTTTTTTTGTGTCATATGGATATAAGCATTGATTTTAGAGATCATGCTAACCCCCTTTCTCAACAATTTCAGCATATTAAATATTGCATTGGTGTTTGGTATCACTTTATAATTGGAATACTGTTACTATAAATTCCTTTGTATTAGACCCAAGTTCTCACTTGATCTTGATGTGTTTTCTAACAGGACCTTTTGGAACTCCTGAACTCCCCTATTGTTTATGCACACAATGATTTACTGAATGGGAATCTGATGTTAAGTGAAGATGAAGGTATTGCTTTTTATTTCATTGAACAGTTCCAATTTATGTAATAAGAAATTGTCCTATTCTTTTGCACATATTAATCATTGAGAACTAGCTTAACAATATCTTCTTGTTAGTTTCTAAGTTTAAGTTCCACTTTTATATCACTTGCTTGAAATTTTAGAAGGGTTTTGTTATTTAAAAAAACTCTTGAAAGAATGGAGAATCCACCTACATCTTGCATTTTTTGCTACTAATGATCTTCATTATTTTTGAAAGGAAAATAAGACGGTTCTAATTATAAAATATGCTTTATCCATGTACAATAGTGGGTGACTGGAAAGATCACACAAAGACCACCAGAAAAAAGAAATAAAGTGATACAAGAAAGAAAGGAAACTACAGGCAGTAATAAATTACAAAAGTTATTCTCTCATAAGTTGAAAAGGCTCTTGATGTTGAAGATTGCATTGTCCTAAGACTCCCAATCACTAGCTTGTTAAATATAATGTTGTTCCAATGCTCTCAAATATTTCAATAGACTTCATACACCAGCTGGAGAACTCTGTATTTGGCAACTGACAGTTTCCCCTTGATTAGCTTTAGAACAATGCATGCCCAAACTGAACTTTGTGGAAGACTACCATGGGCATTAAGGAGGTCCTGGCCTTGATGCTACAATTGCAACCAAAGTGGTCACAATACCCCCTTTCCCTTTTGCTAAGAACACAAAGGTCTGCATCTTCAACCCATTTACCACAATAAACTTTGGCATTCAATCTCCCTTGCAACAGACAACTCATTAACACCTCATTAAGTGGTTTAACTGAACTTTTTAATATAATTTTAAAGAAAAAGATGTCACATGAATGGAGAAAGAGTTTTTTAATATCTATATTTAAAAATAAAGGAGAAAAAATTGTAATAATTATTGTGGTACTAAATTAATGAGTTATACTATGAAATTATTGTGGTATTAATTTAAGTTTATGCTAAGTAGCTTGACAATAGAAATTATTCATTTACTAAGACAACTACAAGAAAATTTTAGAGTTTAGGAAAAAGGACTTATATATGGTTTTTGTTGATTTAGAAAAAGCTTATGATAGAGTACTTAGAAATCTATTATGATGAGTTTTAAAAGGAAAAATATCTATAGGATATAAACAAAAGGGCAATTACTAGTGTTAAAACTATGACAGAAGAAACTAGGGAATTTTGAGTAGATAGGTTTACACAAGGGTCTTCTTTAAGATCATATCTATTTATGTTTTTTTATATCTATTTATGTTGGTTATAGATAAAATAAATAAGGAAATTTAAGAAGAAATACCCAAGTATATGCTATTTGTTGATGACATAGGGTTTAAGGTAAGTTAGAAATTCATTTTAAATTAGAATTATAGATAGATACTTTAGAATCTAAAAGATTTTAGATTAATTAGGACAAAAATTGAATAAATGAAATGTAAGTTTAATGAAAATAGGAATAATAACAAAAGTATAATAGTCATAAGATTTATAAAAGTAACCCTTGTAAATACTTAGGATGTATAATAAGTTGTAATGGTGAAATTATAGAAGATTTTATTCACAGAATTAAACTAGAATAGATGTAGTAGAGAAATGCTTATAAAGTATTGTCATAGGACATTACCCTTAGAATTAAAAGGAAAATTTTATATAATTTCTATTTGCATAGCTTTACTTTATGACTTAGATTACTTGATTGTAAAGTATGACCATGTAAAAGTGTAGTATTCCTAAGATGCACATACTTATGTGGATGAATGGTGATACTAAAAGGATTATTGGATGCTAAAAAATGATTTCATTAGAAATAAAGTAGAAGTTGCATATCTTGAAAATAAGATAAAGAAAATCGATTTATGTAGTTTGGTCATATCCTTCGGAAACTAAGAAATAAACCAACCAGAAGGAGAGAATTAATTAGTATAGAAAAATCAAAAGAAGTAGAGGTAGGCCTAAAATTATTTGTTTTGGAATTGTAAAAAAGATTTAAATTTGTGTAATGTAATTGAAGATTTGTCAATAAATAGAAATACTTGAAATAAAAAAATTCATTTAGTCAATATGGCTCGGATTGTTATTGTTTGTTGTATATCATATTATATCATATCATATATATTATGTAACACTTTTTTTGATATTACTTTTGTTTTTAATTATCTTAAGATATGTCTAACTTATTTCATGTCTTATTTTGACAAACATATTTTCCTTGCTAGGGTTAAAGTTCTCATATAAATTTGTCAGATGAATTAATGGTTTGTATTTAATTAATTGTTGAATTTATAATTAATATAAAATTGTTTACTCTCCTTTGAATTGAACATGCACATGCACTTGCAGTTTATTTTTCTTAGAATTCTGAACAAGTACAAATGCTTGAAAAGTAAATTAACAAGGAACTCTCTTATACTTTCCAATTGCTTTAAATTCTTTTTGACTTCTATGAATGTTTGAATCCATTTTCCTTCAAATTCAAGTGTACAAACAGGCCTTAACTAGGATTACGGTTAAATGTATGGAGGTTAAGTATAGTAATAATAGGAACAATGAAGTATAAAATTAAATGATCTGAAGATTTCTAAAATAAAAAATTTTTAGATACTCTTGATTTTATAATAAGTAATAACATAGTAGTTATAAACAATATTGTCTACAATGTATAAGTAAGATGGACAAAATGGAGAAATACATCAAAAGTGTATTATATGATAAAAGGGTAACCATAAGATTAAATGAAAAATTTTATAAAACATTTTTTGTTCAGTCGTACTTTATGGTATGGAGTGTTGGATTGTTCAAGTGTTAAACATTAATATGTGTCAAAATAAGTGCAACAAAAATGAAAATGTGAGCATAGATGAGTGGTAACATTATAAAAGATAAGCTAAAAAACGATCTCATCTAGAACAAGGTAGAAGTTGTACTTATTGAGGATAAAATAAGAAAAAAACATTATCTTCGATGATTTGGTTGTATCTTTAGGTCTATTGATGCATGGAAAGGAGAGTTAATTGCTTTAGGTGAAGCTAAAAGAGTTGAAAAAGACAAAAAATATTTGGTTAGAAATGATGTAAAAAATTTTGTGAAAAGTAAAAACAAACAAAAAGAAAAGGTTCATGTTGTCAACCTCTCATAATAAAACTAAGGTATTGGTTATTATTATTATTACCATATTGTTTGTTCTCTTTATTGGATGTATTGGTGTCTATTTGAAGAATTCTGGTTTTGTTGTTTAGAAGTGTTACTGCCATTGAGAATATCATATTGTTATATTCACATGGCTGTTGTTACAGATAAGCTTTATCTCATTGATTTTGAGTATGGTGCATACAACTACAGGGGATATGACATTGCAAACCATTTTAATGAGTATGCGGGCTTTGAATGCAACTACAACTTGTGAGTTAATATAAGTTTTTCCAATACATTATTTGAACTTCTCACAATGCTCCACACTGAAAAGGTTTTGCCCTAACCAGGTTCCCAGATAATGATGCACAATATCATTTTTTTAGGAATTATTTGCAGCCTGATAAACCAGAGGAGGTAAACAAAGTTGTAGTTCACTTACAACTTAGCATATTGTTGAATTTAAACTTGTTTAGTTAAATTGGGTAGGTTTGCTGGACTAGGACTGAGAGATGGACTTTTATTGTTGTCGGGTGAATGATGAAGATCTAAAGGTCCTATACGTGGAAACAAACTGTTTCACGTTAGCTTCACACTTATACTGGGCACTGTGGGCTCTCATTCAGGTGCTTTTGCATTATTTTCTTTAAATAAAAATCACAGTTGCTAACATTTTGTCTTTATGCATTTTCAGTCAAAGGTGTCTCCAATCGACTTTGATTATCTTGGATATTTCTTCCGTCGTTACGATCAATATATGAAGCAGAAAGAGAAGTGTGTTTCACTAGCAAAAGGATATCTATCAGGATTAGGAATCAGTTGATCTCAATTGAATCTTATGTGCACTGTATAACAACGATGTTCTTCAGTTTGCACGAGCCATATCTTTTGCAGCATTGTTATTGTGGAAAGCACGCAGCAAGTTACTCAAATGCATTCGCAAATGAAAGTGCATCCCCGAAAAGATTTTCTTTAGGGATTTCTTAATTTTTCATGCCATTTGTAAGATTTAGGCTACTGATATTATTTTCATTTTTTGAAATTTATTAATACTAGGTTTATGTCGTTGTAGTGTATAAAAAAGTGTACATATTTTAGAAAACATGTTTTTGCTGCATTAACACACACACCTTCTCATGCGTGCACCCCTAAAATCATTTATTTAGTTTTTCTTCTATGTAAAAGTCAATAGTTCCAACTCTTCACTACTTTTGAGTGCAAATCATATCCATCCTGTCTCCTAGTGATTTTTCCGTACTGCCTTTTAAATATCTTAAAATTAAATATGATTATTAATTTGTCAATCTATTGTAGATGTTATAAATACATGCAAGGTAGAAATAACTATATAGATATTATTGATATATGATTATAAATACGTAATAATTCCTTATTTAAATTAAATAAGTATTGAACTTATCTAACTTTATTAAAATTGGTTAATTTTATTCAATTTTAATCATTGACTTTTAAATTGAAAATTCTAAATAAATAGAACTTGGAGCAAGTTCAGATAATTAACTATTTTATGATTGTGTTTTGGTTAAAAAATAAAATACTAAAAATATAAGCAGTTACACAAACATTTCTATATGGAAACATTTTTACCTTTGAAAAAAATCCTTTGAAAATTTGCCCGCATATTGTCTGTTTTAGTTTGACTCATTGAGATCTATTTTTTCTTTAGAGTGGTAGCTTCACTTGAAAAATGATCATCATTCCTACACTGAGAGTGAAGCTCAACTTAATCTTGTTTAGGACCTGTTTCATGTTAGCTCAGGTGAAGTGGAGACCAGCCTTCATGTGAACCCTACTTCTAAGGTTGAAAATGATTATTTTGATGGAAATTTAATTACCTGACCCTCCTACAAAAGATATTGTTTTGGTCAAACAAGTCTCCTGTTAAAACCACTAGAAGGGGTCATTCTAGGAATAATTCTGGATTATGCAGGATTATACACGAAAGATCATTTTTTGGCTCTCTCTTCAGCCCTATGTCTTTTATCCCTAGGAGGTCTTCCTCCATTAGCAGGTTTTTTCGGAAAACTCTATCTATTCTGGTATGGATGGCAAGCAGGCCTATACTTCTTGGTTTCAATAGGACTCCTTATGAGCATTGTTTCTTTCTACTATTATCTAAAAATAATCAAGTTATTAATGACCGGACGAAACCAAGAAATAACCCCTCACGTGCAAAATTATAGAAGATCCACGATCAAACAATTCCATCGAATTAAGTATGACTGTATGTGTGATAACATCTACTATACTGAGAATATCAATAAACCCAATTCTTGCAATTGCTTAGGATACGCTTTTTTAGCTTCTAGGTCTATTTCTTAGTTCAAGATCCCTCTTACTAACTGGAATAAAAGAATTAGTAGATATGTTCCGCCCAAAATGGGAATGGGCTGGGGTTATGAACTTATAATCATGGAATCGTCTCGATCATCAGATTATAAGTTCATTCCATACCGGACCAGACCGGAATAGGGTTATGTACATTCTCATTATGAGAAGGGGTCATTCGAGCGTATGTAAATAGATACTATGTTTACATATGGATCCCTACCTTGTGACATTCTATTTAATTTAGGATTAGTAACAAGCGTAATCGGACCTGCTTTTGACATATCTACCATTATTTTTAGGGGGTACCATATTAACTTCTTTGGGCTTCTATTGAATCGAGAAATAGGTTTGATTGTACATCTCTTTGATTGATATATTTTTGATATATGTAAGTATATATAAGTGATATATATATATAAGGTATCCTCTAGATAATTCAAATCTAAGCAATTTGATGTCTGACTTGGACCTATATGACACGATAGAAATACTCCAAGACTCCACCTTTGTCATATATGGAATATATGACACTATATAGATATCATATTCATAGAATATGATTCACTTTCAAGATGCCTTGATGGTGAAATGGTAGACACGCGAGACTCAAAATCTCGTGCTAAAGAGTGTGGAGGTTCGAGTCCTCTTCAAGGCATAATATGGAGAATATTCATTGAATGAGCAATTCAATAATGGATCTCGGATCTAATCGATATTGATATACCGAGTATCTGTTGATACGAGGTATTCCAGTAATCCCCACGATCTGAGTACGAGTTGTTGGAATTGGAATAGGTTTGACAGCGAATCATGAAATCTTGGTGATCTTCTCTATCTAATGAATAAGGAGTCCATTTTGAAATCGTCTGCCCTGCACCCACCCCCCAAGTATATGATTCAACAGGAATCATACAAGGGTAGATTGATAGAAACCTCTGGTAAAATGCCCCCTCGTAACCCAGCGAATAAAGTACATTACATAGTCCATTTTAAGGATTGGCGACTTGCCCATTCAGTGACTTTGGCAATGGATGTTCCAAAAATGAGTACTATTGGGTCAGGTTGGGTGAATTAGAGAATAGAATAAACAGACATCTGTTGGCATTCCAGCCTTCCTTCTCCTTTCAGGGCCTATCTGAAAGAGAATCCAGTACCTCTTGGTTGTGAATATCTGACCGAACCAGCCCCCGTGGATATCTTTGCTTCAGAACAAAACAATTCGAATTAGGCTCGATCAACTGGAATGTGTATTATCCATATGGGAGATCCTTAATTGAGAAGATCCATCGATCGACCTGAGACGAGAAGAAAGGTCTATATATTTTCTTTAATAAATTAGATGGTTAATTTATTAAAACAGCTCCAACAAACATTACCTCCAGCAGTTCTAGTTATGACATGCTCATCCCTTCACCCTTAATAACAATTCATGTTGCTGTCTCTCTTGCCATCTTGGTTATTCTGTCTTCTCCTTGAAACTGCTCTACCCATTTTTTAGAGTTTGTTCATCAGCATCAATTTTATTCTTTTATCATCGTCCATTCTTTATTTATATTCATTAGTATTGTAGTGAAGCTAATCGTTGTGTGTTTCATCTGGTTGAGTGTTGATGTTGTGTGTAGATGTCCTTGATATAAATTGTATATATTAGGATCAGATGTTATTACTATACCAAAAGTTCAAACTTTTGGAAGGATAATTTTCAAAATCTAAAAGTCAGACTTGTTCAACTAAAGAATGGAGAGGTGTAGATAAGTCTCAAAATCATGGTACTGCTAATTAGGAACCTTCTCATAGTCAACAGGTTAATAATGATCAACATCAATTGAATCAATTTGATTGGCAAGATCCCAATACTAGAAAATCTGGCTCACAGAGAATAGTTGGAACAGGATTCTCCTGTAAATCATCCTTTAAAATCTCCTAACAAGGATCAACCTCAGGTTTCTTCACAAACTAATCAAGGTCTTAAGGTTTAGGAAACTGAATCAGATAACTAAATGTCTCACTCGTCCTGTGGAACATTGGACTTCATCTCCACTTAGCAAGCAATCTCACTCTCATTCAGCTCAGGATTTCCCCATGAATTGCCTCAGTGAGATGGATATCCACCAGCTGAATGCTCAAGATCTTTGTGAAATTAGTATGTTTTCTAATCATCAACAGCAACAAGATTCTCAGGTAGATGATCCACCTTTTACCAAGGTGGTGTCTAAGGCTCAGAAAAAGAAAAATGATCACCATTCCTACACTGAGAGTGAAGCTCAACTTAATCTTGTTTAGGACCTGTTTCATGTTAGCTCAGGTGAAGTGGAGACCAACCTTCATGTGAACCCTATTTCTGAGGCTGAAAATGATTGTTTTGATGGAAATTTAATTACCTGACCCTCCTACAAAAGATATTGTTTTGGTCAAACAAGTCTCCTGTTAAAACCACTAGAAGGGGTCATTCTAGGAATAATTCTGAAACTATTTCTTCTTCCAGATAAGTCTTTCATTCTGTTTCTCAATCTGATTTTTTATGGACTATATATTCTGGAATTGCAAGTGTTTGGTCAACCAACTTACCCAAAACTACCTTAAAACCTCTATCAAAACTCATAACATTAAAGCTGGTTTTCTTTTTGAGCATTTCCTTAAGCCTGATGATGGTCAATCGATTGCTCATTTTCTTAGTTTGGACAACTGGCATTGGTCCAATACTAAGATCTGTGTTTTTTGGAGTCTGGACATCTCTCTTCATATTGTCAACAAGTTCACACAAACTTTTACCTATCATGTTTACTCTGATCTAATTCAAGACTTATATATTTCCACTGTGTATACTTCTTGCTCATATTATTGCTGGAATAGTATAGTATAGTATATTATATTATATTATAGTATTGTGTAGTATAAGTAGGGAGATGGTATGGTATAGCTGATTTTAGGCACCATTTACAACTAGCACTGCTCTTTTTCGTAAGTAGAAAGAATGTGACGTTCGATGGAACTTGTAAGCTTTCACGTAAGAACGTATAGAAATTTCTCCTTTTTTCACTCGTTCATTGGCTTATATCAAAGAATCTTCTTTCATCTAAAACGTTTCTATCAATGTTAAACATGTGTTCACAAGTTACGGCTGACATTAATAAATTTTAAATTGTTAAATATAAAATAAGAAATGTTAAGTTTTATTTTTTATTAAAACAAAATTCCATTCTGAGACCTAAAATCAAGGATTTGACTTCCATACCGCCAACAATTGTATTGCACCGTACGAAATGTATATCTAAACTTTTTTTTACTTCTCTTTCCCTTTGATTTGAAAGTTTGGTATATACGAGCATCTTTTTGGTTGAGTGTTTTTTTATGTAATTATAAATCGTATAATTTAAAAAAAATGGTAAAATTTATTTTATTTCACTGTTTATCAATTTTATTGAGAGTGAAAAAAAATAATTTTTAGATAAATGATTTTAAAGTGAAATAAAATAAAAGAATAATTTTAATAATAATAAAAAATATGCATAAAATTAAAAGAAAAAATAGAAAAAGTAAACGATACTTACAGTACCTAAATAAACACAGGCTGAGATGTTCACCCCCCGCCGCAAGTCCCTTGAATCACTTGCGTCTACTCCTCCGTCTTTCTTCTCCGACCGGCATGATGATTGCGTTCTACCTCAAGTTCACCAGTTGCACCAACCCATTTATATTTTTCCCTTTCACCGTATTTACCGTATACACGTGAGAACAAGATTTATTGGGATTTGATTTTTGCTCAATTTTTACTTTTATTTAGAAAAATTCCCTAACCCCAAAAATAATCCAACTTCCTTTCTCGTGCTGCCACCTCCCTCTCTGGCTCTCTCTCTCTCTCTCTCCCTCTCCGTGGCTTCTAATCTCCCTTCAAACTCTTCTACCTCTCTACCAATCCTCGTCTCAATCCCGATGGCAACAAAATTGGTCGCTGGTTGCATTTCCGACGTCAATATCTACAAGCCCATTTCTTCCCCTTTTCTGAACAAAACCATCGTCGATTCTTCTTCTTCCCTTACCCGCTGTGCCCTTGTCCCGGGTTTCCGCTTAAGGATCAAATTTCCACCTTCGCGGCCGAGGTCGATGTCACCCGTTGTCTGGGCTACCACTGCTGAGACGCCCAACAAGAAAAAGAGATACCCGGGCGAGGCCAAAGGGTTTGTCGAGGAGATGAGGTTTGTGGCGATGAGGCTGCACACCAAAGACCAGGCCAAAGAAGGGGAGAAGGAGCCCACCTCCAAGCCCATCGCAAGGCTTGAAGTTACCATCCCTAGCTACCTCCAGTTCTTGGTTGATAGCAAGCTCGTACATGATACGCTCGAGGACGTCGTTCGCAACACCGCCCATCCATGGTGTATGTTCTCCGCTTCCCTTTGATTGATTAATTAGTGCGGCATGTATTAACCAGCTGTTAGTCGCCTTCTCTATTGCAGCAATCCACTTTTGTTTTCCTCCTCTTCTATCTCTCTCTCTCTCTCCTTGCATACTTCGGTGGTGCCTTCTTCTTCTACAAAATGAAAATGAATTACACTACTTCTTCAAGTGTAACATATGCCGACTTGCCTTGCAAATGATGTCAAATTGCCGAGTCTATGTCTGTATATTATAAATGAAATTCCTCGGTACATAAATTTCGATAAAGCTAAAAAATATCTTTACCTATATTTTGGCATCTACTTTGGGGTTTTTTGTTATATGAATAGTACTAGTTTATCAAAAAAGAAAAAATACCTAATTCCTTGAAAAAATTATCATTTTTATACTTTTATAGATTCTTCTGATGCTCCTTTTTTTTATAATTATGAAGTGTTCCTTTTTGACGAGTGGACATAAAAACTGCATTTTTCTACGCTGAGCATGTATCTCCTGACTATCCCTATTCACTTTAAATGATATCTCTACTGACAGGTAAATCAAGAATTTCAAGGGGAAATCATTGCTGAGTTCTGAAACATCCTATTCCTTTACAATATTTCTTCATTTATGCCTCGTACATGTTTTATAACCTATATTTCTCATAAAGAACCTTGTAAATGACAAAAGTTTTGATTGTTGACTCATAAAGAAACTTCAACTAAAGTTAGAAAATGCATTTGTTACGAGTGACTAGAGAAACTTGATAGTTAAAGCAATCTAGTTAAGGTTTGGTATGAAATTTTAGGATAAGCTAAAGCAATCAATTATGCATAGCTAGTAATGGATAAAATTAAATTTTAAAGATTAATGATAATAAAAATACAATAAATTTCCTATCTGATTTGTTGGAGTACAAGAATTTATGCTCAATTTAATGAGATTGGCATGTTTTAAACTTAGATATAATGGGAAATATCCAGATTCAATAAAAAATATACTGGAATAAAAGAAATCGGTAATGGAAATTAAAAAATCTAGATTTGAGCGTTAAAAATTGAAATGTGCACAATAATATTAGTTACACAAATAAGCATACCTTTGATCTAATGATAAATACACTGAAATAGAAGAAATCAGCAAAAGAAATATATGAACCTAGAGATCTAAGAATTAAAACTTAAAATATTCACAAAAACATCAATTACACATTTAAATATACCTTGCATCTAATGATAAAAACTTAGATTTAACAATTCAAATTTGAAATCTACAAAGACCATCAATTACCCAAGTAAACATACATTATATCTTGGATAAAGATAGAAAATCCTTGAATTTCCTTGATTATTTCATCCATAACTAAAACAAATAGGTATGGACTTAAAAGAAAATCCTTGGTGTAAATCTGTCTATTAAAATTTTTTTAGTTTCTCATATAATTTTAAAACTAGGAACTACTCTTTCATATATGTCTTTTATAATACCAATATATCCTACAGGTACCTCTTTTCTTTTCAATACCCACTACAATAGTTTTTTAGATATCCCATCATAAGCTTTTTTCTTTGAAAACCACATAGAGGTTCTTTTTCTTTACTCTAAAATTTTCTACTAGTTGTCTAAGTAAATAAATCCATTGTTGACCTGACATAAGCCCAAATTGTTTTTTTGTGATTTTAATTAGCTGACTTAGTCTTTATTTAATTACCTATGTTCATAATTTCATAGTATTTCTTGTTAACTTGTTAAAACTAACCTATGCAAATAGGCGATAGTAAACTTGTATACAGGAAAAGTTTACCTCAAGAGATTTCTCAAACTAGATTTACATACTAGGCTTTTAGAATATGCAAAAACTATCACTCTCACTCATTGACAATCATATCCATACCTGGCCTAAAATCCCAATCCTCCTTGTAATGTTTTCTCTTGGTTTTTTTAAAATTTAATGTTTTCTCATGGTTATAGATACTGAATTCAGGCCTACAACGCCCATCATCATTGTAATGTGTTCTCTTGGTCACAGATGCTGAACTCAAGAATACTGGCTTGGAAAGGTCCGAAAAATTAGCAATGGATTTAGGATGGTTCAAGGAACAAGGTCATGCTATTCCTGAAACATCATTTTCAGGGGAGAACTATGCTCTGCATCTCAAGGAATTATCAGAAAATGACCCTCAAGCATTCATCTGCCATTTCTATAATGTCTACTTTGCTCACAGTGCTGGAGGACGCATGATTGGCAAAAAGGTATGTTAAAATTTGATTTTTTGACAATGTAGTAATGATTCTTTTTCTTTCTATATTTCATACGGTCAAATCATTTCTCGCATCACCACCTGATTTCTTAGGCCTATAGGATATTTGGTCAGAAAATGGAAATTGAAGGAAAAATGTAAAGAACTTGAAAATAGAAGCTTCTAATGAAATTTTTCCGCCATATGTAAGTGTGTGGGAAGATTGATATTTGTTTGAATGGGTAGAATTACCTGAAAAAAATAAAAAATACCCATGCTATCTGTTTATGAAGTTCTTAAACCTGGTGCTCTGGTACCATGTAATCAAATAGTAAAATCTTCAACTCATTCCAAAAAAAAGGGTCACAAGACAATATATATGTGGGGTGGATTATCCATGGATAAATGGACATCCATTTACACAACGTATCACAAGTAACCATATATCTAACAATTAGATTTTGAACGTGTATACATTTATGTATATTTATTTTACAGTTGCTAAGAGTAATAATGAGATGCTACTGATAATGTCCAGGGTTATCTCTTATGTGTAAGAGTACAAGAAATTAAATGTATACAAATCTATCAATCCTTATTATATCTAATACATATAATAAATATCTCTAATTCCTCTAGCATTTAACTCTAACAACCATAAATATGGAAACCATTTGTGATTCTTTCTTGTATCATTTCTTGAATCTTGTTGCAACTCATTTATCAGTACAATCTCATTTTTACTGCATTATTTGTTTATGTCGGTGTTTCAAGCAAGTTTTTAAAACTGAACTGGAAAGTAAATAGGAAGTTCACTGATTTTAGTTTAATGTGGTTTAACTGACATCATTATTACATCATCACTTGAAGAACAACAATTTTTGAAAGTTTTTAAATGAACCAGATTTCTTGATAAATTTTGAAGATATATGTATATTACTGCATTATAACAAATTATTATTATTATTTAGTATAAAAAAACAAGTATGAAAAGTATTACTTCATATTTTCATAAATGATCATAAGGATTTGGGTTTTCAAGTTAAGGTTTGTAGGTCTTTTTTTATTTTCTCGGGTTTTTGGTATATATGCAAGGGATTGAATCGTTGGTGGTTTAACTGTTTTAATCTCTAACCCAGTTCACTTTGATTTAATGGACAAAATGAATTTTAGGAAAAAAACTGATTTTGCATCCAATTACAGTTCAACCGGCTGGTTTAATTTAAAAACAGTGGTCTTAAGAGCATGATTAGTGGTTGTTTTGTCCATATGAACCTATACACGAATCTGTTGTCTGAATATTGAAATATTTGGTACTAGTAATTGTCTAAACGAACTTTTTTTAAACAATGATGTAGGTCTCTGAGAAGATACTTGACGGCAAGGTGCTTGAATTCTATAAGTGGGACGGAGAGCTTTCGGAACTGCTGCAGGATGTGAGGGACAAAATAAACAAATTCTCTAATGTAATTTCTAAGATGCCTATTCTCAATATTGCGACAACAAACGTTTTTACAGTTATAAATTGAAAGCGTAGATGTTTGATAGCTTTTGTTGACCTTTCTCAGAACTGGTCTAGAGAAGAGAAGGACCACTGTTTGGAGCAGACTGAGAGTGCATTCAAATTCTCCGGAGAGATACTCCAGTTAATACTGACATGACTACAAGGGGTGTAATCTAAAGCGGGTTCGGTTTTAGTGCGCAATCCCGATTGTAATTTGCTTGTTGAAACATCTGTAACAAAAGTTATCATGTATACCCGTTGAAATAGATCTTGACCTCTAATATAATTTACGGAATGAGTTAAGCTGCTGATTATCTAAGCCAGAAACATTTAATGCAGTTTCTTCTGAGCTTTTTTTTCTTCACATGTAGTTGCTTCCACCTAATTTTAACGCATATTTGTAATTAATCTTGGAATCGCAGTTTTTAATGAAAATTGATTTTCATGACTATTTTACACGTCATCAAAATGATGGACAAGATAGCCAATGCTTTCAAAGACCTTTCTTGAACAATTGATCAAATATTACATTTGATGCATGCATATTAACTACCATATCATAGGGAAATATTACAGAGTTATTGTGTTAGTTTTCTGTGCTAAGGATGTGTTCATCGTAAAAAATTAGCCATACGTACTTTTGTCGACAACTTCTTAGTTCCAAATAAAAACATTGTAATGAACAAATTTGAAGCTATGAAAGGACTACAACTAGATTTTGCCCTAAAATCATCTCAGGTATCCAAAGCTGCAAGCCTGCACCTCCTGAAACGTGTGCGGGATTTAGGGTTAATTGAGAAACCGATTCATTTTTCCAGCTTAAAATTAAGAAATATTCTCCCAAAACTACAAAAACAGTATCCCCAACAAAACCGGCAACTCTTACAGAAATGATTTGATAAATCGAGATTTCAACATTCCTTGAGCAGGTCATGCCCCTTCGTTTCATATGCTCGATAAGCTGCCATGGTGTGAGCGACGGCAATATGCCTAATCATCTTGCGTGCTCAAAAATCCACCGACAAATCCAGCACCATTGCAGTTCCCACAAAGGATTTGTCGTTTGCCTCTGCAATCACAATAATTTAATGAAAGGTCTTGCTCGTACTCTCCAGTGCTTTCTTGACAACAAATATAGAATAAAATAAAGCATAAGATCATCAAGTTTGAGGAAGAATAGCACCAACTTCGGGCACAGAACCTCTAATTCGATAAACACGTGAGAAAAATGAAAACCAGAACCTCTATTTTGATAAACACAGTGTCAACAAATACGCATGTTGAATATTCTTTTTTGATCATTTTAGTTAGTGCAAGACAAAATACTCATGTACCGTGATATGCATTGTGTACTAGAACATGACCACTTATACTTTAAAAGAACAATAATGAACTACAATAACGTTAGTGTAAACAATATATCTATGGAGGGCAGCTCTAGAATGTTCATTGTTCACGTAAGGCCACACATCTTGATGTAAAAAAATGTAGATCCAAATTAACTCTAGAATGTTCATTGTTGCTTTATACAAGCTTGTACATTTACAATAGAAAATCAACGAGAAGCTCTCTCTTACACTCCGCCAAAATAAGCAAGATTTACACAAAGCAATGTACAGTTGCTATGGGGGCATTATGTATTTCCTACAACTTCAAATGATGGGTATACAGGTTTTGGTTGATGTTTGTCAAAGAATTAGAGATTAATCGATATGACCAAAATCTCTGTAGCTTTTGACAATTTCATATAGCAGAACTTATGGAAGCTTTTAAAATCACGTTATCAGTTATTTTGTTTGGCTCAGTTTTAGTTTATAAAATGATTCCAAAAGAATCTTAATATCATTGGAAATCTTGAATCAATTATCGTAAGGTAATTAAGATAATAATTGAATGTGCAACAGAAATTAAGTGTATTTAAAGGCAGAAAAGGTATGCAGTTCTATTCTCTTTCAGTCTTTCAAGTTATATTTACTCAACAATTGAGTTTGAAGCAGTGAACTGAGCATCTATGCCTAGGGGCATCTTAATGAGAAACAATTGAACAATAGGGAAAAAGATAATATTTAGAAACAATAAGTTAACAAACTTAAGTTGGAAAAAAAACTACTACTGGAGAAGGTTAGTAGCTGAGATAAGATACAACTGATTAACAAAAAAACTTGTCTACTGTTTTTTTTGATAATGAAGTTGGTTACCTTGTATGTGTTGAAAGTAGTGAAAAGATATTTAAAGAAGTTCACCTGCAAAGCCAGCATAAGGCACCAGCCTTGAATCGTCCATTGAAGTGATCAACGGAATTGACTCCAGTTCCTTTGCATTGCGTGCACTGAATCGCACCTGTTAAGTCCACAGAAGAACAACTCAATTTATGCTTGCGCGGCCATGCAACGCAATTAATAAACAACTAAATTACACCATAGGCAATGTCAAGAATCTAAGACTTCGTTGGGAGCCAACTCAAGTGATATAAAAATCTCAATTTTACTTATTATTTTTAAGATGAGACTTTTTTCAATACACCTTCTAGTTAGAGTACTCTACCTAATATTTTACGAGTAACATGAATTAACTCCGATACTATATAAATTTTATCTTATTAAAATCAATTAATCAGTAAAAAGTGATATAAGAATCTTATTTTTACTTAAGACTTTTTTTTTTTCAAGAAGACAAACAGTGCAATTTGTCACAGTCGAGAGAAATTTTTCAACGCAAGAATGCAAGAAGTTAAGTAGCAAATGCAAATGGAGATGACATTCTCACCGTTGCCACTGCAGTCAGGACAGACAATGCTATTGCTATTCTGGTTTTTTCGAGACGCCTGAAGAGTTGAAATAAGTCTCAAACACGAAACCGGAGGAGGAGAAAGCCTAACAAATACACGAGACAATTCCGACCTTGACAACTAGAGGAGGCCGATGAATGGTGGTGGTAGGCGCGAGAGTTTTGAAGGCACCGGAGAAGATGAGGGACGGGCCGGGAAACCGACCAGCGGCAGAAGGCAGGAGGATGAGCGGAGCAGCAAGCGAAGGCAATCGCTTGTGGGTGGCAGTGTGGGAGGAGCAGCAAAAGGGGCTGGCCATTGACGAGCAGAGCCGACTACAGCGAAGGTGATCTTCCTTTTTCGTTGGTTTTGATTTATTTTCCTCTCTCAGTACATTATCCGACGATGATATTAAGGTCGCATCATTTATTTCCACCACGTTTATTTAGTTGACGGAAATGCCCTTTATCCAATCGATCCATGTGGGTGTGGTCTTACCCACGCACTGGTTGTGGTGTGCGCATCGACGGCAGCGGCGGCGGAAGAGGAAGAGGAAAGTGGAGACATGGCCACCGCGAATGTATTAACAGTTGTCTCTCCTCCTCCGCGAGTCCATCTTCCAGGTGAGTGTTCGACTCCATTTTTCTTCCTTTAATAAGTGAATGAATAAATGGCTTGCATAAGCAGCAGGTGGTGGCTGCGCAATTGGAAGGGCGGGATTTTGGAGGAGGGCAACTTGCATTCTCTCCACTGTTTCCGGAACGAACGACCATGTCGTTTCGACCATAAGACGCGGCAGCAGACGAAGAAGCACCCGTGTGGTTGCATCATCCTTTGTCCGTCCCTTTATCTCTCTTCCTCCATCCAGTCAGTGCGAATGATTATTCGTAATGTTGGGAAGAACAAGAAGAAGAAAAGCATTATTCTTTTTGTAAATTGGCAGATCAGAGGCAACCCAAAGAAGAGGCGGGTTGTTGTCCCTGAGCCCGACTACAGGATCCCACTGGCTTTGCTCGGTTCGCTTCGTCCTCTGCTCATGCCCGTGCTCTTCAATCATCCTATTATATTTCTCTTCCGTTCGAATTGTCTTCCGTGCAGGTTTCTCAGGCGCACTTGGGTATCAAAGCAATCTTTTAGTTGCAGCACCGGTCGGCCTTCTTGGTTTGCTACTATTCTTCCAGGTTACTATCTTTTCAGGTTTATTATCATAAAAAGAACTTTTTAAGTCACCCTGTAGGGCACATTAATTCTGCTGTCTCCATCAATTGGAATTTTTGTTGATTACCTCGTCTTCCATAACTGAATTCTTGTCTGCAATAGCCTATAAACTTTTTTTTCATTGCTTAAATTTACCATTTAGCTTGGTAAATAAATTCATCAACTCCACAAATTAACCATTAGAAATACAACCTCATCAGGAATGTTGCATCTGTATTTGTTTGTGTAGATGTTTGGCATGCTTGCTGAACTTTGTTTCGCATTCATTTGTGTCGATCTCTTGAACAGTTCTATAGTTCACACCAACTAATTTTTGTTGCAGTCAACTTCGTTCTCTTTTCTAAATTTAATGATTGCTGCTTACACCTTTCTTCTTTCATTTCAGACAACTCGAGTAAGATTTGTTTTTGATGATGAAACTCTGGTATGTTCTCTTTCTTGATAATGAGTGCTTTGATGTTTTTATTAAGTGTTAGCATATCACCTGAAATTTTAATATTGTTGACATTTTATATATAATATTGATTGGTTCTGTAGTTCACACCAACTATTTTATCTATCATATTGGTGACATTTTCAAGTGTTTGGATTATAAAAAAAATAGGAGGTGAAAATTGGAGATCAGCTGACTGAATCAGGAGAAAACGTTTTCGTTGGTGGGAAGAACTGTTGGAAGTGAGCATGCTGATCTCTTCAGTTTATAAATGTCGATGACTTATACTGAACACATTATATCTATCTCAGATACTCAACTTTCGTGAATTGGGAGTTTTGGTGGCCAAATTTCCCAGTTTTGGTGTACTTCAAAGAGACGCAAACGAGGCCCGAAGGTCAAGTGCACTTCTTTCCAATTATTTTTGTAAGTCACCATTCCTTCAATGGCCACGCCTGCAACTTAGATTTGTTTTAATCATCTGTACCATGTAAAATGCAAATGAAATATTTTATGAAACTTCAGCTATGTAGATTAATCCTTACAAGGTTAGTTTCTAGCTTAGATAAAGGAAAAGGATCAACTTTATTTAGACAGCTAGTTATAAATTTTTTTCATTCTTTCATAAATATAATTTAAAATTGCTTGATTAGAAATTATAAAAAATATTTAAATTTCTGTAATTTAACTAAAGATTTGATTTTAGGTAGAAATATATAAAGACAAAAAGATTCACGTGGTTGATCCTGGATAATAAGATTATAACATGAATTGTTGTCATATATCATATTTGACATGTCTCATCCAAGACATTTGATGAAATTGGAACAATAGCATATTTGGCATATTTTCCGATTTTTTCATTTTTCATTTTCTATTCTTCACTTTCTCCCATGTCCTGTCTTTACCATTAACCTCTCCCATGTTATCCTTTTCCCCTTCTCTACCATCATTCTTAAATGGTTGGGTTGAATTTTTATATGTAGAATATATAGAGTAAATGAGGCTTCAGTCTCCTGTGATTTTCTTTTGATTCAATAGACATGGTAGATATTCTCTTGAGTAGTAATTGTAACTCGCCTTCTCGCCCATCCAGAACGGCAGGCAACTGTATGATGTCATGGTCGAGCGTGCTGGACCATCGATGACAAGTGGACCCAACGACACCTAACAGCGTCTGCTTATGGGTCGATTTGTAATTTGTAGGATGCTGTGACATCCCTCACGATTGAAGTTAAAAGGTTATGTAACACTAGGAATAGATGTAACATGTAAAAGCGGAAGGTATCATTTGGATGCGATTTTGGGTGTTCAAATTTTTTTAATATGCCCATGTTGTTATATCAGTTGTTCTTCAATGGAAATGTGTACGTCTTGTCTCTCCTCACTCTCTTGCTCTCTTCATGCTACTCTCTGCCTGGCATTAATGAATGTTGCCTTACATTGAAGGGAAGAACAATTTATCCAGTTTAAACAGATGCCAAAGCAGAATACAAATGGAAACTGTTATATTTTCTTCTATTTCGTAATATGCAGTTTATATTTTTCTATATTTTCACTTTCCGCTGTTTAGGATATTTCAGTTAAATTTTGGATCATATCTGCTATTTTTCACATCTCACCTGACCAAATGTATTTTGGGCGCTGACCCTGCTATCATTTTAATTTTACAGCATATGAATATATTAAATCACGAAAAGATGAGATGCCTTGTCCTGAAAATCACGTGCGATTACAGTACTGCTGTGGTATATAAATGAGTGTATCATGATGGATAGTCCAGATACATTCGGACCGTGATCCGAAAGAAAAGCCCTACAACAAGATGTTTCGAAGCCCACGACCTTCTTTCTTTCTTTGCCTCGAGAAAAGGGAAAACCGCAAGAGCGGCGTCGGGGCAGAGGCGTCTTCTGGAATTGGGGGGTCGCCGTCCCACAAGATCGAGATCTCGAGGAGATTTGTCGCTGGTAGGGCATGGCGAGCACAGCTTGCTTCACCATCGTCAGCAGAAACGACATCCCAATCTACGAGGCCGAACTCGGATCTTCCGTCAAGGTATGAAACACTCCCCTTAGGTTTAGTTAGTTCCGGAGAGGAAGAACGACTTACCGCCACTGTTTGCTGTCACAGAAAGAAGAGGCTGCTCATCAGCACCAGTTCATTCTGCACGCGGCTCTCGACATCGTTCAGGACCTGGCATGGACTACCAGCGCCATGTGCGTGCGTAATCTCTCGCCCACTGCTTCCCTCGATCGTTCTTTAACTTGATCTCTCATCTTCCTTTTGTGTTTCAGGTTCTTGAAGGCCACCGATAGATTCAACGATCTCGTCGTGTCTGTTTACGTCACCGCCGGTCATATCCTCCGTATGCCATATTCTGCCTTTTTCTCTTCCATATTTCCGTCATTCCGTCTCACATGATGTGACTCACCATCAACGACTTTTCTGGACATTATCCGGCATCAGATTTGATATCACATTTTTCATTCTTCTTCAGCCCCCATATTAAATGCCCAATGCCAACTGGACCGTGCATTTCCACCTCCACTAGCATTTACGATTCATAATTTTACCTGTCTTCTAACGCTACATGATTCTCCTCCTTACAAAGCTGCTGGAGTATTTCCAGTGAGCTGTCATCTTACATGACTTTATTAACAATGCTGCAATCACCTTCTGGTTCGAAAACATATTACGATATTCGGAAATTAATATAAATTAGATGTATTGCAATTTCTGGAAAATTTTGTTTCCATAATTTCCTTTGAACATACTAGATTGATGCTACTTCACGATTCACGCAACGACGATGGCATAAAAAGCTTCTTTCAAGAGGTTCATGAGCTTTATATCAAGGTAATTGATATGTCCACTTTTCCATAATCGTTTTTTTTTTATAATGGTTCTTTCCTTTAAATTATTTCTTAGCGATTGAAAAATTGAAATTCTTTGGTTTGTGTTCCATACTTTAGCTGGAGACGATTTACATAATTGGTAATTTCCTGTTTCTTTCTTCTAAATGCTAGCTAAAGCTCCTTCTGAGGTCAGAAGCACAGTAGTAACACAAAAAATAAGTAGTTGTGATGCATTTGTTAGGATAATATTGTTACCAGCACCAAGCTGATAATTGAGTGATCTAGTAGGTAAATGATTCATAAATTTTAGGTACAACTTCAACAAACGAAAAGAAAATTTTAATTGCAATAGGGCAAACTTTTACTCAGATTGTGTGAAGTTCCGCATTCACTTGTATGATTAACTAATTTCTGTCTTTACGTAACAGATTCTCTTGAACCCTCTCTACCTGCCCGGTTCTCGGATTAGTTCTTCACATTTTGATACCAAAGTTAGAGCTCTTGCAAGAAAATACCTTTAACCATGCACTGCACACATCTTACCTTCTGTTCCTGAAGCAATTCAAAGAAGGTTACTGTACCTCTGGTTGCACACGTATTCGTTACTTTTTGCCTTGGCTTCTATGTCATTATTACCAGTGCCCATGTTATTTAGCAGGCTTTGCTTTCCTGTTTAGTTACTAATCGTTTAGACTTTGCATCTTCTATCTTATTGTTTTACGTTGTGTTTCATGTTAATATTTGGTTATTTCATTCCAAATTGGTGGTTATGTATTGAAATGCAGACATTCAATTCAAAAAATATCCTTTATTATATATTTTATTGTAAAGTCACGTCTCATTTTCAATGTGAGATTATTTTAATACTCTTTCATTTGTGACCTTTTATGAAGGTCTTATAAGTATACTTATTTCTAGGTCTAATGGATGTATAAGGACTTGGTTTAGATGATTGCATCTGACTATGATATTATGTTGAAATATGAATATTTAATTTAAATTCAATTGGTTAAGAGTAAAGGGGTTCTTTATATCAATTTACAATTTAGTTTTTATTCTCTTAATGTAAGATTATCTTTTTAGGTTTTACAAGTATTTTTTATTAGGTAGATGTGAGATCTTTTTAGTTAGGTCTTGTCACCTAACTCTAAAGGTTATAAGAGACCAAGGTTTTAAAAATCAATCCAAATCAACAAAATATTGGCAATTGGATCAGTTTTTTTAAAACATTGATCTCAAAACCCTAGATATACCCTTGGATCATCAAATTGTTTGATTTGGTGAAGGTTGTGGTCTTTCAAAAGTTGGATCGATTAATCTATTGAAAGGATCAATTGATCCAGTGATGGGTTCGTCTGCTTCCTACTTCTCTAGTTTCACTATAACCTCTGTTGCGTAAAGCTTCTATAACCCATTAGGGTTTTTAGCAGAAGGGGAAAGACGATGTGGGGGGAAGAAGATGAAGGCGAGAGGTCGATGAGCACATGAGAGGAAAAGAAAGAAAAGAGGAAAACAAAAGAAAGAAAAAGAAAAGGTGAAGAAAGAGAGAAAAAAATAAAAACAAAAAAACAAAAATATTACATAAAACTTATGTTTAAAAAATAGTAGAAATATTAAAAAATCAAAAAAATTCTAATATTTTTTAGATTTTTTAGAAAAATATGTTTTCTTATCAATAAAAAATTATGGAAGTATTAAGAAAAGAAAAAAATTATAAAAGAGAAAAAAGGATAAAGGAAGAGAGAAGAAAAAAAGGAAAAAATTATTACATAAAAATGGTGGAAGTATTAAAAAAATCAAAAAAATCTTGATAAGTTTTAATTTTAAAAAAATTATGTTTGCCTATGAATAACATTCCTCTTCTACTTTATTCTCGTAAACTTTATTCTCTATTTTTTAATTAATTCATGTGAGATTTTTTAAAAGATGTTAACTACACTAGGAATAAAAATTTATAATTTACTCTAAAATCTTATACTTGATAAAATTTCTAATTATGAAGATTATAGAAATTCTCTAGTACCATGTATAATCTTATTAATTTTTGTTATAACTTGAATTTTATTAAAATGTAACTTGATATATATTGTAATATAACCTGGTTTCTATTAAAATATAATCTAAAATCTACTGAACTATAACTTAGATTATATTTAATTGTAACTAGGTTTTATTGATATGTAATTTGGACTTTATTAAAATATAACTTGAATTTTAAATTATTTGTAATATGAGTTTTTTTCAATCATTTATTTATGATTTAAAGTTTTTCTCATACATGTAACTACTATATTATTATCTAATTGATATTTTATTGATGATAATTACTTAAAAAATTTGTGTAAGTGTTTTTATATGCTTATTATAGCTTATTTTATCTTATCTCTAAGTTTTAAGTTGAAATTTAAAATTTTTAAGTTATTTCCATATAAGTTTTGTGTTTCCACCAACACGATCTTTAATATATTTCCCTTATTTAGAGGACTAATCCTCGACAAGATATTGAGATTTTAAACCTTGGATAAGACAATATTATGACTCAATATTCACATATCAGGAATGAATTTGGAAAATAGAATATCAATGTAAAAATCACATAGCTATGCATTCATTGATGGTGATATAATTATAAAAATCAATAACTAATTGTAATGATTCAATTAGTTAATAATAATAGCATTCCTAATCTCTTTTAAAAATTGAATATTAAAGAATATAACATATAAAATTTAAAATATTCATATTGTTGAGGTCCATTTGATGAAAGCCAGTAGCAATCATTGTTTTTGGTGCATTGCTAGTTTGGTACAGGTATCTGCATTACAGCGATCCTCCAACACTAGTTGTAAGTTTGAATCCCATAGTTTTTGGTAAATTATTTTTGGCATATTTCATCTCACCTTAAGCTATTTCCCATTCATGTGGAAAACTATAATGAAAATAAAAGTATACATTGTGGAATTAGGGTTTTAATTTGTCATTTTTGTCTTTACAATAAAGAGAATTACAATTTTATAGTTCAATGCAGTGAGTGGTGAGGTGGAAGATCAGTGATGAGATAAGGTCGAAACCCTTGGTTTATTACCATGTAGAATTAGGGTTTTAATTTATCATTTTGTTATTACATTAAAGAGAAGTACGATATCTATAGTTACATGGGTAATGGATTATGTAAATGGATATCCATGTAACTCAGTAACCTATAGACGTGTAGATATAGCATTCACATGCATAGTTTAACCGAAATCATTTTCAACAAGTTCTATTATCTTCTTTTCAATATGAAACCAAGCATGGTAACATTTGATCGTAAAATTCCGAACCCCTACTCAAACTTCCTATGTTTGCTTTATACATTACTTGTAGTTTTAAATTTTGGTTTGAAAATTTGAATAATGACTCTCAATACATTTCATGACTCAAAACTTTATAACGATGAAAGAACTTTTCAAGGGTTGCACTTCAATTCTCAACAATTCTCTTGAGATTTCGTTCAAGTTTCTTTAGAGAGTTAATGTATTTCCTTCGCTTAACTCAAGAGCTCAATGCATTCATTCTCATCGGCATCATCCAAGGAGCTAAGCTTGTAATAGATAAGCTTCAAAATGTTGCAATTTGTGGAGATTGTGATCAAACTCATCTCTTCTGGTTACAAAGAAGATTTATGGGTGGTGGAGATAAGACCTGGCAAGGTAATATGCCTAGAGATTTGTTAGGAAGAAAGGTCTTAGCATGTAGCACCCAAGAGAGGGACTTCTGAGCATGGTTGGAATGAAACACTAGAAAATCCTTTTTTGTAAATTTTCATTGTCTTTCATCTATCCATACTAGGATAGCTTGATCTGATTCCTCAATTGTGTATTTGCTTATTGTTATTGTAATTGATTTGATTATCTCAATTGATTTTAAAATTTTAACCATTTATTTACCGATCCAACACTATAGGTAGAAAATATTTAATAAACCAACTCAATCTTGAAGTCCACGACAATAGGGTAAGCTTGAAATGTTAAAACATTTGTATGATTAGTAATAGTGTTTACCAGTTACATTAGTAATAATGTAATTTTTCCCAACCTATCAAAGATTCTCATTTTTCCTCCACGACGATGAGGACCTTAAAGATAGACCACTATGGGCTAGAAAATCTTGAAAAAAGAAATTTTTTAAAAAAAATTAATTTTTAAGTTTTATGTATATTAACAAATTTTAAATTTTATTTTTCACAATTTTTCACTTATTAGGTTAGAAAAAATTGTATGCAAAAATTTTATTACGATATAATTTTTTAATCTCATATTGTCTTTTTATTATTATTGTGAAACTTGTATTTGAAAATATGAAATAATATTTGAAATATTAAAATATAAAATATTTATAAATTTTTTAAATTAATTTTTCAGACTTTTTTACAAGCAATCTTATAAATTTTTTTATTTTATAATTTTTATATTTATTTTTTGTTTTTCTTAAATTTTCATTTCAATTTTCGCATAAACAGACCTTATAATATCAATTACTTTATATGCAACCGTATAAAGGCAACCGTAGACCCATCAATCAAGGATGCTGTGCAAGTGTTTATAGGCCCTGAGTGAAATAATCTTACTTATTATCCACCTACAAAGTAAATGACCAAGAACATTATAACGCTATAACGCAATTATAGCTCGATATATGGTTTGACAAGAAATTTCTTCTGTTACAAGGAACATTTCAATCTTTAATTGTACATGGGGGTATGATAAACCAGCATGGTTAACGTAAATCCAACCAATATCAAACAAACCATAGGAGAGGATGAGAAAAATGGATAATATTATATGTTGTAGCAAAGTTGAAATAATCTATCAGCCATCTGCTAAAGATTTATCTTCTCTCAAAACAATCCTCAATGTGTTCCATACCATTCTAAAGTCGCAAGGTTGTTACACAATCTGAATAATCTGATTTGACGAACAAAACAAACGGATGTGGGATACCTTTGTGTGTATTGTGCATGTGTGGGGTTTTGTGCGGTTCGTTTTGAATTCCAAACTCGCGTTCCTGTAGTTCTTAACAGAAAGCAACAGTCGACGACACACTGATCTTAAGAAACAGTAGCAGCAGCAGCAGCTTTTTGTTCCGGGGTTGTAAAAGGATCAATCCGAACCCAGAGCAAGGAGAAGATGGAAGCGAGGAGGATGGACCACACGATGACGATAGTGGGGGTGCGGTTCTGGCGGCCCATGAGACCCTTGAGGAAGGGATAGAGGTGGGCGATGACCCATATGGCGAAGAAGAGCCTACCGAAGAGTGGGCCCCAGGACTGGTAACCACTGTTGATGGCGTAGGAGACGCCGGCCACGACGCCGACCATGTTCACCACGAGGACGGTGGTGGGAGGAATAAGCAGGGTAGTCCACTTGAAGACGTAGAGCTCTGCAAAGTCGCCTTCGTCGTCTGTGGCCTTGGACGTGACGGTAAAGTTGGTGTCGATCCCGGCCAACACCTTGAGCAGACCCTGGAAGACGGCGAACAGATGAGCCGATGTGCCACCGATGACCCAGAATTGTTCGTTCCTCCACCAGTCCTCGATCCCGACACCGCTCCATCGAAGCTCCAAGATACCAGTGGCGAAGATGGAGGAAAAGAGTAGGATGAACCACAAGCCAGCGTAGTTACTGATCTGTGGTAATGTAGTAAACGGTATTAGATTACACGAAAAGCTTGATTTGGACGGGAAAGAAGATTAATTACACGAACATCATTGCAACACACTCCACTACAAACAAACCTCGGGAATGATGAACTTGTCGGTGAGAAGGCAGATGGCAGGCAGGACGCAGTAGGCGATGAGGGGTATGGAGGTGAGGGGGTAGACGATGGTGTTGATGTAGGCAAGCCGCTCCAAGGTTTCCAGCTTGCCCTTGTAACCGTACCAGATCGGGCAGTGCCGGCTGAGCATGATCTCGATGGATCCCAAGGCCCACCGTAGCACTTGGTTCAGACGGTCGGAGAGATTGATTGGGGCCGACCCCTTGAACGCCGGGCGCAGCGGCATACAATAGATTGACCTCCAGCCCCTGGCGTGCATCTTGAACCCTGTCAAGATGTCCTCCGTGACAGACCCATAGATCCATCCGATCTGATTGGTTTCAGCAGGGAGCCGAGAGAGAGAGAGAGATTGAATCATCCACTGTAGGAAGCAAACAGCAAACCAGTTTTTGTTAGGGTTTAGGGCTTACCTCCTTTCCCCATTCGGTTTTGTCTTCGTAGCCACAACTGATGACATGGATGGCTTCCCTCAGTAGAAGTGCTGGGTTCGTGGACGGTGGAATGCCCCCCTGCTCCATGAACGTCGATGCGATGAAGATGGATGAGTGCCCGAATCGCTTCTCTAATCTCCTCTGAGACATCAGGAATGTGTTTTCATCTTGATCATAGCCTGACAAATAGCAATGTGTGTATGTGTATTCAGACTCCAGCTGAGTAATAATCTGAAGTAAATAAACGGCATAGAGAAGAATATTACCTTCCAGACCGTCGTCGGTGTCATCTACATTAAAGATGGGAACCGATGAATCCGTCCTCTGCATCTGCTGTTTTTTGTCCATGTAATTCTTCTTTTTCTTCTTCTTTCTTGAGCCACAACAGGATTTAATAATGATGTTTGGCTCCAAATCAGCCTCTGTTAAGACAGGATCATACCCATACAAAGCCTGCCTGTTGAAACAACATCCTGTTCCCACGTAGACGGGTCCTTGAATGCCATCCAAGCCTTTCATGTTGATCTGCATATGCGAATTCGCATGACAAACACATAACAATGCCTTCTCCAACCATGAATTAGGCTAGGGTAAGTCACAAGGAGATGCATTTTGCTCACATCAAAGAACACGATGTTGCGGTTAGCATATCGATCGTGTAAATCGATTCCATCAAAACGTTGAGGGAATTGGACATAGCAAGTTTTCTTCCCAAGGGCGGGATCCAGCATGAAACACATTGCTTCCCGAAGAGCTTTGCTGTTATTGAAGTAGTGATCACAATCAACATTTAGGAGATACGCGCCATTGGTGAGAACAGCTGACACTCGAATCTGTTGAAACAATGATGAACATGGTACGCCTATAAAATTGAATTTATTTGCCCATCAATAACCCACAAGATGGCATACCAGGGCATTCATGGCACCAGCCTTTTTGTGATGCTGGAACCCAGGCCGCTTCTCGCGAGAAACGTAAACGAGTCTCGGTAGTTCATTACCTTCAGCATCTGGTCGACCGGTACTGCCCAAAAACACCTACATTTTTTTTTTCCCGAGATCATTTTCAATACCCAAGTGTGAGTCATAAATGAAAAGAATTGACAGAAATCCTTTCTTGGAAAAAAGTCAAGAGAACCTGGATCATGCCAGGGTGGTCTCTGGTATTATTTCCGGGCCAAGGAGTACCATCCTGCATTGTCCAACCTTCTTCAGGCACTTTCTGTCCTTTAGCGACTAAAGCATTGATACGTATTTTGAATTCTTCGTACTCCCTCTGAAATATTACAAGGAAAACACCATAACAGATGAAAGACGAATAAAATGGATATCTGTTTGTAAGCTATATCTTATATTCCTACACTGACCTTCATAGCTCGACGCTCTTTCACAAAGGATGGTTGAATTTTATCCTTCAAATAATCAATCTTCAGAGCAAAGTAAAACTCAGGTGCCCTGGGTTCTATATTATGTTTCTTACAAAATGGAACCCATATCCTCGCAAATTCTGCAGTCTCTGTAAGAGCTTCAAACGTTAGCATTGCTGCTCCATCGTCAGATACATAACACGAGACCTTATCAACCGGGTAATCCACAGCAAGGATAGATAACACAGTGTTAGCTGTTACAAGAGGTGGCTCCTTTAGAGGATCCACTGTACTGACGAATATATCAATCGGAACCAACTCTGATGGCTCTCCTTCCCTGTCATACCTGTGGAAGGAATAGAAAAACATGTCACACAATGCAGAGGCCGGTAATTTGCTGCAATGAAAATAGCAGAGTAGAGAAAGTTTCCAACCTCAGTGCAAGTCTGTCCAGATAAGT
This sequence comes from Amphibolis antarctica, assembly GCA_024699675.1. NCBI lineage: Eukaryota > Viridiplantae > Streptophyta > Magnoliopsida > Alismatales > Cymodoceaceae > Amphibolis > Amphibolis antarctica. The sequence continues at coordinate 45,682 of JAMKPZ010000604.1, read as the reverse complement.
TTCACGATTTATAGGGGTCCACTTAGGGACTTGATCAAGGAGCCACGATAAAGCAAACCAAATCTCACATATGACTGACGTTAACCAGAGAGGGTAAGCATTGTTCACAGGATGTGTAACTCGATACTGGAAGAAAAATCCTAGGATAATAAGTCGAAGTATGATAACTGTTCGATAAAGGTTAAGTTGGCTTGAAGGAAGAGGCACCACTCGGCTCATAGGTTGGCGTCCATCATCAACCCTATGAAAGAGATTAACAATGGATTTGCATCAATAAACATCTCTCTTTTAAGTTAACTAAAATTCTTCTTTGTGATTTTTGTTTCATTCTTATGGTGTACTAGAAAGTAGTATTAGAAGTTTCATAAAGTACAGCTGCACAAGATACAAAGAACATTCTATAACATGGTTGCAAACTTCAAAATTTTCATGTGTCCCTAACAAAACTATTCCTTGCAAAGATTCAGTTGCAATATGTAACATACGAATATGCATACTAAATAACACAGAAGCTTCTAAATTGCAATTATATATTAGGTTCCACGTGCAATTATAGAACAGGTTGCACATACATTTGCAGTTCTTCTCCATTTGAACCAGTTCTTTCTATATTATCTGCTTTTCCATCCACATATTTATTGGTCATATGAACTGAACTTTTATCCTGTTTGAGTTTCCAACTTTCAACTCTTTCCTTCCAGTCAACAGTTTCAAGACCATACGAGTTCAGATCTTTAGAAGGGTCAACGGTTCTTACAGTAACTGCAAAAAAATCATAAGAATATGAATAATCAGAAGCTGCTTTTGTGTAACAAACTCATTTACTATCACAAAGTCAAAAAACCAAGTACATGAGAATTGAGAAAGGAAATTGAACCTGGTATGCTTGGATCAACATAAGAAGAAGACTGTTTCTCATTTCTTCCCAAAGGACCTGAAGAAGGGCTTCTAACAGTCTGATAATCTGGTGTGGCATCAGGAATCTCCCCGGAAACCTGAATGTATATTGATTTTTCAACTGAGATTTCAAGGATAAAAAGGGAAAATATAAAAATGGAATGATGACTCGGATTATTGTTGTCGTTGCAAAGGGAAAATATAAAGCATTAGATGAAACAATTAAACCATTCCAACATGGTATCATCCGTGGGAAAGTTGAAGATCTTGAATTCTATAGAGTGACTTCAGTACCAACACTCAACAGGAAGAAAACTAAAGAGCCAAACAATAATAATATAGCATTTTTTATTTACTTAATGCTACAAATTTACTGTGCATGAAACCACAAAATGTCACCAGAAATGAAGTGATAGTAGGCAAATCACCAAGATGGAACAATATATAATTGTTGAAATTTGAACATCTTACTTAAAATATATTGTCTATAAGTGGAAAAGTACTTTTTTATATTAATCCATATTTTATTCTAAATTTAATCCATGTAAGACTATTCTATTACTTCCTCTCGCTTGTGCCATTCCTTAAGTCTTACAAGTATTTTTTATCAAGTAGATGTATATGAGCCTACTGGGATCTTCTGGCCATGATATCATGTTAAAAACGTGAACCTTAACTTAAAATCAATTAGCTATGGGAGAAGAGATCTTTCTTTGTATTGATCCATGGCTTATTTTAAATTCAACCCATGTGAGACTATTCCATTAATAATATCTATCAGATACACGGAAGGAAACTTATTGTGAAGCAATAAAAATGAATAATTATCACTTGAAGGGGCAATTCCAATATATGAAAGTTCAAGTAACAAAGGTAAAGAAAGGAGAAAATAACACCAATACCTAGAAGATAATACTCTACACAACGTCAGCCCATCACAAGTTATTGCCTTGTGTTGAAATAAAACTCAGTTTCTAAACAACCATATACTCCAAATCCCTGCATGGAAATTTAACTCCAGTGATCCCTTCAGCCTATATCCAATAGAATTCCAGAAGTCCCTAAACATGTTGCTACTATTCACTTCAAGAATAAGTGGTCGATGTCCTCCTCCTGTTACCTACAGAAACCACACATGTAATCTTGCTCTACAACCCATTTACTCATACGACACTTTTTTTTTTCCTTCTTCATTTGCCAAGTATTGACCCCATAACCATTGGTGTGAACATTTAATGTCTCACCACCAAGATAACAAGTAACTTGGCTACTCATATAACACTTGGTCAATACTCTTCTATAACAACCCAATCACAATGACTATTTAGCTTTAGGATGTGATAAAACTTTCCAAGTAATCTAGTAGGACTCCCAATTTCTAGCATTGTAGGGAGCATTTGATAACAATTGTGAACCGTGAAGATCCCTGAACCTGTGAACCATTCATCATCCACATGTGTTTATCAACCTCATCAGAATTAGGAATTAAAGAATCAAGCTAGGAACAAAGAGTAAATGCAGAACATTTCCCTGCTTACGGGACATTTGCAGTAATTCACTGATGTTGATTTGGTCCATCCACAGTTACTTCATCAACCAATCTCTTAATTAATAATATAGATTATGGTACTGCACGCTCTCCGTGCAGTTCATTTACCGTTACTTTATGGCATTTACCTTTATAGCCACAAATTTTGTTTGAAATTAATAGATAGATAATTAGCATGGACATGAGGAATATCGAGTAAACTGTGAATTTGGTCCAACTCCTCGTGGCTTGGCTTTATAATATAGAATAAGATTATAGATAGATGACGGTATATATGGAAGATAATCGGTTCCAAATGCAATTTCAGAGATTTAACAATGTAATTTGAAAGATTTCAATTTTTTAAAGCATACCACCGACTGGCCATTAGTGAGACGTAGGATGGGGCCTTGAGAATCGTACTTGGAGGACGAATAATTGAATTCATTATCAATGTCATCAGCGCCATCCTCTTCATCATCTCCCTCAACTCTTGGACACCCTGGGATTATGCGTGTGTAAAAGTCATAACTATCAAGCAAGGAATAAAGAAAACTTGCGGATCGTGTAGATAAAAGAAGTTTGAAACAAGTAACAAACCCTTTAGCCTTTTGTATCTAGTTTTACACTGAGGGCAGCACTGGCTCCCTTCTTTCCGCTCATACTCGTAACAATGTTGGCAAACAGGGAACGCACATTCGTTGCAGGCAAAGAATAAATCCCCTGAGTCTGTGAGACCAACGGTGTCGCCGCAGATCTGACAAATTGGGGTACTAGCACTGCTTTGAGGTTTTGTCTGCACAAAAAAACGAAAAAAAAAAAAGAGGAGGAAGATGAGTGCTAAACTCGACAGAATCAGATAACCTCACGCTCAATCGGCAGACGGAATTGGAGAAGCATGCACTTCAACAGAAAAGGTCAGGTTTCATCAGGATCGCCGAGAAAAAGACACGTAGAAACGAAGAAGAGCGATTAATAAATACGGCTGAAGCACTGATCGAAAGCAAATAAAGCGCCTAACAAGTAAAGCAAGCAAATAAGCATGAAGCATCCCACAGATATTCCGATGCTTGTGAAAGATTGTGGAATAAGAATGGTGAGGCTGACGCTGACAGCTGACTGACCCCTGCATTTTGGCCATCGCTCGGAATGACGACGAACTGGTTCATGTTGTGAGAACCAGCGGCCAAGCCTCCGCCGGCTTCCATGGCGACAGAAAAGATGCGGTCGTTACGTTGAAGGGCGTAGGAGGGAGAGGAAACGGAGATCCAAGACGAATCCGAATTACGATGTCACGCCATCAGAGGCAGCAAAGAGTAACAAGACGTGATTCTCCGGCGGCGGACGAGTGGAATGGCTGCTCTCCGCCCCTAGATCAGACGACTCGATCGGTGCTCCTGCGCCCTTTCGGCTCGCTCGACGCGGACTGCCGGCTTCGGCTGATCTACATCTACCAGCTCCTGCCGGTCGGGTGCATTGTCTTATATTTCCGGAATTGACCGGCCAATAATGTAGTCCTTGTGACGTTGACGTGTCTCCTGCCCCTACTACCCACCATTACCGACATTTAAAAAACAAAAGAAATAATTCACATTATTCATTTTTAATAAATAAGAAATAAACAAAAAGTGTAACTTTGTAAATAATCCATTCGTGATTTAAATCGATAGGAACAGAATCAACAGATTGCTCGTTATCTTTGTAACTCTATAAGGACGTCGTATCACGTGCATGTCATGAATGTATGTGCTGTAATACTTGCGATATAAGTAAGAAAATACCATACCATGTCAGCGCCGACAATGCAATATTTCCTAAACCCTAATTTATCATACCATACCATACCATACCGTGTCGATGCAGCTAGAATTTATCTTAATATAATAATTGTTAAAAAAAAGTGCGATGTGCTGGTACTAATAAACAGTTTGCCGTAATAATAAATCATCCTTGCATTTCGTCCGTCATCTGAAAATGCGGGTGCAGCGACCGTCGGTGGACAAACAGGTAGAGGAGGAGGCGGTTAGGATGTTATTTTCAGAAATTTTCATTTTCTGCGGGAAAAAACAACGGCTGATAAATAATGGGGTGGCCCGGGTGGGCTGATGGCGACGCTTCAACTCTCGCGTCTCTATTTATTGCTGCTCACTGCCTCGTCACTAAAGATAATTGAGTATCCGATCGATCATGCACGGACCGGCTGCCAGCCCAGACAAAAATTAAAGTCTGGACCGTAACGGGCCCAACAACACCAGCCATTAAAAGGAATGGGCTGATGGCGCGATGATCCCTTTTCTTTCTTTCTTCTTCTTTTTTTATTCACTTTGGAAGGGTCAATGAAGAACCATGCCCCTCTGTGTCGCCGGAAACGCAGTTAAGATTGATGGAGGGTTTCAAAAAGATCAAATATTCAGCAAAGTCGGCGATCTCAACTCCGAAGGCAAAGCACAAACCGCGTGGTTCAGAACATTCAACAACCAACGTCGATTAGAATAACCATTCATCTTGCTGGAGCACACAGAACACGCAAACCGCAGCAGCTCTTCTTCTCTACCTACGGGTGGACCGATCATCGAAGATCACGCCGCAAATAAAGGATGATGATCAAGCATGTGCTTGTCGATTGGATGATCGATCGAGAAGGAAGAAAGGATGACGATCGAACCAAAAGAATTATATATGCTCTGACTTAAAGCGAAAGCAGCAGAAGAATAAAATTAAAAGAAAAAAAGAGACTTGCCAGTTAGATGGAGATCATCTGACAAATTAAAAACGGAGAGAGAAAGAAAAAGAGAATAGAGTTCATCATCACATGGTACCAATACATGACGAACACGAAGCTCTGGCTAGACGACGACTACTACTACTACTACTACTACTACTACTACTAGAAAGAAGAAAAACGTTGCCATGAATTGTGGAATGATCGACAAAACACGCCAACACAGACACATACAAGGTGGCGTGTGGGACTTTTGTAGCGCAGCGCCTACCGGTGTGTTAGTTTGTGGTTCTTGCCGCCGAAGATGCCACAGAAGCAGCAGCCGGAGGCGGGGGGCGATGGAGGATCCATGGGCTGGGGCACCCTGTTGGTGCGGAAGGCGATGGGGTTGCGGGCGCCTGCGGACACGCTGCGGCGGAGCATGCCGGCGGCGGCTTCCTCTTGCTTGCCGTGGTGACCGTTGGTGTCGGACGGCAAGAACCTGTCCTCCCACACCATGCCCGACGAGCCCGACCTCCTGAACGTCTCGGCCGACCTCTGCAGACTGGCCATCTTCTCCGTCCGTCTCGGTTCTTTCGATATCCGCTGCGTATGCGGCTGGTATTCTTCTACCCTGTTTGACCGAGTTATATGGTTCCCACAAGCAGCCACCGTGTGATGATACCATGCTCGTGGTAATGATATGATGTGGTGGCAATTATTATTATTATTATTATTATTAGCAGGAGACGCGCAGATGGACATGATGTACATCATACCACACATATCAGCAGGAAGACTCGTTTCTTTCGAAATTACCGACTTTTCTGTCGACAACAACGACGAATGGATGGGTTTTGCTGTACTTTTGTTCCTTTCCATTCCCTCCCCCCACTCTCTTCTCGTCACTCAATACTCAATTTGTTGTTTACATGCGCACACGCACGTATTTTTCTAACCTGACGGAAAATTTACGGTGGTCGTGGACTTGACTTTTTCTCGTGGATGAGATTTGTTTCAAAATAATAATTTCACATTTGTACGGATTCATTTATTTTTATTTTTTTTAACTTTTAAAATAACTTTTAGTGTTATTATTATTACATATATTTTAAAGTATATGTAATTTTAACTCTATATATAAATTCAATTTTAACTTTACTTCTATCTAACTTTTAAAATTAAAAAAAATTATTCTTACCCAGCGTTCCCATCCCCATTGTGTTCTTTGCTACCAAATATTGAGGTTTTTTTTAAGAGGAAGAGGGAGAGGTTGACGTTGAAAGGTTCTCTTGAAATAAGCAAGATGTCACGACGTCGCCGCTCTCTCAGAGATTTGCTCCTCGGTCGCAGCAGTTGGCATTCGCCGCCCAGCGTTTCCGCCTCTCGATCCAGGTGGCGTGCTTCCACTGCTACATCCCCCTCTCCATTGGCGTGTTTCCATTGCCTCAAGCCTCCATCTTACTACTTGCTGCCGACCACCCACAAAGTGTATGACGAATTGCCCATACGTTTTCCTCCCCAGCGTATGGTCTCCTTAGGACGGGAAATGCTGGCGCGTATAAGATGGAAGCCGCTCCCTGCGAAGCATGTGGTGGCGGTGCGCTGTCGGCACCTAAACGACCGGCCGTACGCCGCTTCCCAAGATCATCAGCTCCCCGAGGAAGGAGCAGTGCCCCCCGCGCCCGACTGGTACAGAAAGTCGTACCCGAAGCTTTTGAAGATGGCGAAAGCGTTGGCACACGTCGACCAAGGGGACGACGGGAGGGTGTTCAACGTCCACGACAACTCCACGGTCACAGACGTTGGAGTCGTCGAACGGCTTCGGACGTTCAAGTGCATTGCGCAAGCCTTCATCGGGTCACCAGCGATGCGGCAGGCTCTGCTGATCGGAAGCGACAACAGCGCCCCCATCTTCGGAAGAGAGGAAGAACGGGCGACGGTGACGCTCGATTCCCTGACGAAGGTGTGCAACTTGCTACACGTGTCGTCCCAGAAGAGGAAAGCCGTTCGTCTGACGCTCTGCCGCCAGATCACGCAGCAGCACATATGGCGTGGGGCGCTGCTGGAGCTGCTCCACAGCCTCAGGTCCGACATGGCCGCGCTGCAACGGCGTTATCGGACATCTTCACTGCAAATGTGCGAGCAGATTGCATGCGCGTGCGCCAAACTCCTGGTCCAAACGTCCGACGGAGGCTCCGGTCACTCCACTCCGGTGTGGATGCAAGTCTCCTCGTCGTCGTCGTCGTGGAATAGGAGGAGAGGTGCGGCGGGGGACGAAGCCGCGGAGGAGCCTGTCGGGACATGGGAAGAGGTACTGGAGATGTTCGGGGACTTGACGGAGTGGATTGAGAGAGGGCAGCAAGTGGGTCTGGGGAGGAGCCATCTTCTGAAGATGGAGGGCATGAAGGAGGGACTGTACCAGATCAAGGACGTGGCGATGGAGCGGGAGGAGATGGGATACAAGGAGGCGAGGCGGCAGGACTGCATCGTGCAGAAGAGGCTCTCCGCCAGCCTGGGCCACTCGTCCAACTGCCTCTTCACGCTCCTCCTGTACTACCTCTACGGAAGCGTCAGGGACGTACAGGTGGATGCCTGTGCCTTGTACGACGCCGGTGACCGCCGGGAGACCCTGCTGTGCGTGGGGAAGGTGCTGACCTCGGACGACGGGAGGACGGTGCTGGCAGGAGTGAAGCAGCTGGACAGGGCCATCGGCCTCTTCAGGATCGTGTGGGAGACGGCCAGCCCCGGCCGGGCGCTGCGAACCCAAGCTCACCTGTGGTGCGCGGGAGCGGAGGAGAGAACTCTCACCCACAGGGGAACCCTCTACTCCCTCCACAACTTTCGCCTTTGATGCCATTTGCTTCCAGCTGCTCTCACAGCTTTAAGCTAAGAATTAAACCATATAATAAGTAACATGTTGGAAGTTAATAAATTGAGATAATGATAATGATACGCAGAAACGAACGAAACCATAAGAATGTCATCCGCCCAAAACAAGAACAAAATCATAAGAATGCACGTTGCACGGTACACAAGGTAAAACAACACTCGGCAAACATCGCACCGTACAATCATAAGCTGGAAGAAGAAGAGGAAGAAGATCGTTGGGCCGGCGTCTCGACGCTGTCGCCCACCCAGGAGGAGATGAGATGGTGGGCGATGGCATAGGGTCCGGGAACGAACATAATAGTCGCAAGCTCTGCGCTCTCGACCTTGAAATCCGGCGACAGACCACCCTGAGCCTTCTCGGCGCCCTTGCATATCTGATCCACTCTAGCAGCAGATGTTCTCTGAGCCTTCTCGGCGCCCTTGCATATCTGATCCACTCTAGCAGCAGATGTTCTCTGAGCCTTCTCGTACTCTGCAGACGCCAGCGCCCTCCTCACGTCCTCTCTGCTATGCCACCGCGCGTCTGAAAACAGTGGGCGTGTTCCAGTACCAGTTACAAAAAGGGAAGGAAGTGGCCAGGATGGAACATGGGTAAAGGTGCAGACATGCGTGGGGGTCGAAGAACAAGCAGTGCTTGCGCACCGGGTGCTTCAACAGATTTGAATGTTCGGATGGAATTGAGGTGGCATCCATCCAACCTACTTCTAAGGCTTTTTCTTGACTGTTTCTTTTAAGGTGTGGTCTACCTCTGTTTCTCTATTCTGTCAGATCCCAGTGCCCTAAACATGTTGATTGTCACAATAATCTTTCGTGTGAAATACCCATTCATGGACCTAACTTCTACTTATAAGTTTGTGAAAAATGCACTGTGTACCTTCTAGCTCCATCTTGTCCACTCTAATCTCTAATGTTTTTGCATATGCAAAGAACCCCACCATCAACTGGCATGGCATGCTGCTGGGTCCAACTGAAAACAAACAAGAAAACCGACAAGGTGAGACTTCTTACCGAAGGAAGAAAGAATAAGAACAAACAAGGCAAGTGTTTCTATCTGAGCGATACAGTTTTGCCCCAATGCATGAAACCCACTTGAGAACATACAAAGAAACCATCTCTAAAATTAGCCATTAATGTGCATCATAGATTGTTTCCTCTAAAGAAACCTATCAGAATATCTTGCAATGTCAACCATGCATCAATTCATAAAGCAGAAGATATACCAGGCCACGGTTGCGAACTATGGTACACAACTTCACCAACTTCGACACCAGTTTCTTCAAGTGTTTCCCTCCTAACCGCCTCCTCCAAACACTCTCCTGGCTGGAAAATGTAAATAACAAGCATTTCTCAGTATATTCAGCATGCAGCCTGTTAACAGAAATTGTATTTCCCGATCATGAAGAAAGCCACAGACAAAAAACACTGGAAATATTCTGTAATGCACGTATGCACACAAAAGTTCCAAAAAGACAGCACATATTGTGTACTCATCTTGGTTACAGAACATCGACGATCAACCTGTATGTTTATCCAAAACAGAATTTAAAGTGGACATCAACAATTAACTGGTATGGTTATCAAAAACAGCATTTAAAGTGGTATACTTTCACCAAGCATACACCTAAAACTAAAATTAGAAAATTAAAGCCCTCAAGCCTTTTCATGTTCTGAAAGGATCGTGACTAGATACTTCAAAATTTAGGCAAAGTAAAACAACAAATTTCACTTGGCTACTTGATTAAACAAGATATCATCTCTAGTAACATCAACGAATGTATTTTACCTCTATGAATCCGGCAAGACAACTCCACAAACGAGGCACAAACCTTGATTGCCGGCTCAGTAATGCACAGTCATTTTCTTTGTCAATAACCAACATAATTACAACCTGTTTATAAGTATGATCACAACAAAAATTAGCTTCCACTGAAAAAATTGAAGTAACCGTATTTAAATAGGAATCAGGGAATGAAGCATGTGGTGGTATATATAATTCGAGATGAATTTGGAAATGTTATGATGATTTACAGTGTGCAAGGTTAGAAAGCATACAGGATCAACCCGAGGATACATTCTCTTCTTGCATGACTCTGCTGTGCATTGCTTTCGCCTTCCTGCATCAAGAGAAGTCATGGTAGCCCCACAATGCCCACAAAACTGTGACATATTGTGCCACTCAAGCAGTGCCTTAGCCTGAATTAGGGAAAATGAATAAGCACATAAAATGTAGTCCAGAATCAACCGATGTAAAGAGAATATAGAAGAGAAGACAAGGATTTTAGATCAGATTTACGGTTATGAATTTTGCAAATATAACTCAATTTTTTACTTGATACCCTCATAAAGATTCTAAATTACTTGCATACCCTTGTAATAAGCATATTCACTAATATGCACACCAAATTTCAGAAACATTGTTTACGTATTCTGTGATTAGTTCCCATTTACATGTTGTGACGAATTTTGTTATTCCACCAATTAAAACTCTGAAGTACCCTTATAAATAAAGTACCACTACCAGCCACGTATAAATAAAGTACTACTACTATTTATCTTTGGATTTTTGTTTCCTTTTACCTTCTTCCTCTTCCTATCTACATTTTACCCTAACCCAAAAACAGTGATTAAGACCATTTCCCATCTACATGAACCGGTTGATGTCATAAAGAATAATTAAATATTACTTATATATATATATGTATATATATCAAAAAGTAGAAAATTTCAGGAAAATCAGGAATAAAGAAAGAACGGAAAATTCATGAACATCATAGCACACCACTTAATTTGCACCCCAGTAATAAACTCAGTTTTTTACCCAATCATTTATTCCATTGCTCGAGATTTGTATTTATCACGAAGAAGGATTTTTGAAAATTTGGAATGAATGAAACGGAACCATGTGACATAAATATGTAGCATTTCTTTTCAGGATTTTAAAATAAATTTTAAAAGAACACATTACATTTAATTGGGTTTTGAAATAATATGTAGGTAAAACAGCATTATATTCAAGTAAAATAAATTTTGAAATACTGAATAATATTCCAGCAAATGAGTTGCAAGTCAAAACAAGCCGGTTCATGGAATCACTGGTGAAGTAGCTCAACTGCAGAAACAGTTGAAGAAGGCCCTACTGACCTGGCAACCTTGCTCGTTCCCGGTACGACCGATTTGAACAGCTGGTGCAGTCTAGGTTATAAAATAGCGATTATTTGTAAATGTCGATACTATGGGTCTCTGCAAATATGTTAGTTTGTTTATTCGAATTTGAATCAGAAAAATTGTTTATGTTATTAGTATTAAATTGTGGTTGAATCGGTAAAGGTAACAGATAACGGATGGGAGTGAGTGGCAGCAATAATTACCTGGCCGGCAATCGCCAATTGTCCCATGGCGTCGTGGTCGGCCCAGTCGGTGGCAACCATGAGGGTCCTCAGGTCCACAAAAGCGGAGGAGGAGGAGGAGGAAGAAGAGACGTCGAAATCCAGGGAAGCAGAGGACACGTCGACGGCCCAGTGAGAGTGGGGGGTGAAGCCATCGCCGCCGAGGAAGACGAATGAATGAGGGGAGAAATGGTTGGCGAAGACGGAGGGTGGGAGCCAAGCGAGACGCCACACGGGTGGGGCGTCGGCAGTCGCAGAGGAGGAGGAGGAGGAGGAACGGGCCAAAGGACGGCCCTTTCGGAAGGGGAGGACCTTGAGGTCGAGGGTGGAGTCGGCGCCGGGAGCGAGGGCGGAGGTGAGGGCTTCGACCGCGGAGGACGGTTCGAGTTTGAGCATGCGAAGGGGGTTGCCGGCGAAGGCGTGGGCTCGGAGGAGATTCGTGGCCGCTGCCATCGCGACGGCGGACGACGATGATCTTACGACGTGCGCACCATCGATTCACTCATCAACCATCCTTAATTATTATTATTATTATTCGGATTTGGGCCGAGAGCCTATCATTATCGGCCCATGCCCAACGACTAACAAACTGGACCGTTTAGATGAAGGAATGGATGGTTGTATATTCCGAGTGCGGCGTAAATTGTAGCTAGAAATTAAACGAGACAAAAGAAGGAGCTTTTGAATATGATGTACGTAAATTGCAATGCATGGTGGTGGTATTTGTTTGGTTTGAGACCTGGAGGATGGCCGTATTTGTTTCTCTGGTGTTGTTTATTTGGCCGGCCACACACACACACACATATATATATATGACTGCGCTGTCTGTGCCAATAAGTACGGTGTCCTCGTTTGCATCTCTTGCTTTAGACTTCATTATCTTCTTCTTCTGGTTAATTGTGTGTGTGCATTCAGGAAACCCACTTTTTATTTGTCGATGGATTCAATCCATAAATATATGCTGCATGCTCTTCCGTACCAATATTTAAGTATGGATCAATCAAATAATGCGCGCTGGATCTGAAATGGAAGAAGCATAGGGTGTAGGACAAAGGAATCGATGTATAATTCAATTAGCAGGGCGGTTTCGACCAAATCAAATCAAACTCCGTGACGTACGGTCAACAAAGAAGAATTGCAAAAAGAAAGAAAAGTAAACAATTGGAGTTGATGGAAAAGGGGGAGAAATGGATGTGCAAGTGGCGTGCACGTTCTTATCCCTGCGGCAAAGCTAGAGATTAATATATAAAATTACGAGTGTAGTGATTTTCATCATTGCGGCGTACGTATGCGGAAGAATCAATATTTTAACGTGATACCGATCGATACGGACACGAAGGAATTGAATAAATAAGAGAATGGTAGGTAGGTGTTCGATTATTAAGTGAAGGGAATTAAGATAAGGTTGTTTGGGATGGATTAATTAATTGTTAGTTAATGGGTGGGGATTGGATTGGTTATGATGAGGAGAGCACATGTGCACGTCTAAAAAGAAGCAACAAAGATAAAGGGCGGGCGGTGAGAAATTAAAGGGTTTTGAAGCTGGATTTGTGTATATCTTTTTCTTTTCCGTCTTTTGATTGTGGCGGATGGATCGGATTCCGTGGAATATATCGACATCACCATCCGAGAGAGAGAGACAGAGAGAGGAGGAGGAGGAGGAGGAGGAGGAGGAGGAGCGCAGCAGCACCGCGCGCGGCAGCAACTGCAACTCCACGACGCTTTTCCTTCTTTTCTTTTCCTCTGCCGTAATTTTACGAAAAGAAGAAAAGAAAAGGAGAAATCAGAAAAGAAAAGTTCAAAAAAAAAAAAAGCGGCGGACACGATTGTCAAGGCAACGATACGTAGTCGGAGCGGGCAAGCGCATCCGGGCGCGGGTATAAATTAAGGATAAATCCCACTCCGCCACTCCGTCCAGAGGCTTGGAATAGCAAGAAGATCAACAGAGATCGATCGGCCGGAGGAGATGAGCAGCAGGAAACCGGGGGACTGGGACTGCAGGTCGTGCGGCCACCTCAACTTCAGCAGGCGGGAGTCGTGCCAGAGATGCGGGGACCCGAGGTCGTTCGGTAGCAGCGAGCTGGTGGGGGGCGGGTACGGCAGGGGCGGCGGAGGAGGGGGGTCGGGCTTCGGATTCGACGTCCGCCCGGGGGACTGGTACTGCTCCTGTGGGACCCACAACTTCGCCAGCCGGACCAACTGCTTCAGGTGCGGCGCCTTCAAGGACGAGGCCTCCTCCGACGGCGGGGACGCCCACCGTCCTCGCGCCGCGCCTCGCGCCGGCTGGAAGTCGGGCGACTGGATCTGCACCAGGTCCGCCACCACCCATCCCGGCCATCAATGTAAATCAACGAATAACATTAATCCGTACGTACATGCATATTTACGGATCGATGGGTACGGTGCAGGGCTGGGTGCAACGAGCACAACTTCGCCAGCAGGATGGAATGCTTCCGCTGCAACGCCCCGCGCGACGACTCAGGTGACCTCTTTTTATCATGCACGTACCCCGTCATCTTCTTCTTTATTGATTAGCCAGCTAGCCAAGGGATCGATATGTACATCCACACATACACGTACGTACGGATCCGATCGAGGAATTTATAAGGAAGGGTGAGCCGTGTTTGTGCAGGTACGCAAGTGTAGTAGGACCAGGGAGCCATCCGCCATCGGCCATCCATCGGAGTGCGTAATAACTAATATGTACTAGTAACAGAGATGGGCGGGTGGCTAGCTTGTCGTTGGCGTGCGCGGTCAAGCTGGCTGGCTGGCTAGCAGTTTTATCAATCTTAATTCCCTTTGTAATCTGCATCACCGCATGTTCGTGTGGAACCAAGCTCATCATCAGCTCATGCTGCTTCTGCTTGTTAGGGCTAATTATGGTAATACCAACAATAATTAGTTAATTAATATCGGTACGTAGTACGCACGTCAGTCATTAATTAACTATATAGCGCGCGCTACTCATCATCAGCTCATGCTGCTTCTGCTTGTTAGGGCTAATTATGGTAATACCAACAATAATTAGTTAATTAATGGGTCACTCATGCATGGTTTGGTTTTTTTCCGTGAATCAGAAGCAGCTAGCTAGCGCATGCATGCAGCCAACCGTGCACGCTGAATTAATAATAATCAAGCGATTAAAGATTGATCGATCCTGATGTTCTCAAACATATCTTGCATTGCGTTGCATGTGTACGTACGTATCGATCTCGTCTGCCGCTACCTAGCTGGCTGGCTGCTGTTTAATTAATTAATTATTTTGCTGCTCCGATCCGGCTTGAAACAAATGATTAATGGGTTGGGCCGGGTTGCGTCAGCATACATATCGACTTCAGGGGTTGATTAATTAATGATAATCCATGCATTGTGTGTTGTGTTGATTTACAAGTAAAATGAGAAGGAATGCGGGCAAATGGCGAGATGGACTTTATCATGTATTGTGTTGTGTGGAAGGGGGAATGGGAGGACAAGACAACAGATCAAATCGACTTGTTGTCCGTGTAGAGCACATGGGCCGAATTAGACTCGATGCTGGGCCCACCCACCCCGTCTCACTTCTCCTTTATTTCTGTCTTCCTTTTACCCTTTAATAAATACGTAGGTTACCTTGCATTAGTTAAATATATAAACAGCAACGCACAAATACACATAACATTAAAAAATGATAAATAAAAAGGCACCGCCAAACCAACAGACAAGAGCCCTTGTTGGATGGGGCGTGCTGCCCCTCCCCCGTTCAATGCCAGTTAGCCATGTCCCCCGCTAAACAGGCCCATGCGGCCAGTACTCCGCCTAATTGTTCCTCCGGTAAATTAACCGGTACCGAATTAACGGCAGCTAACGGATCCATGGTCGCGCGTGTGTGTGTGACAACAAAGCGAAAGACTTAATTACTTTGATAAAAAAATTGATATTTTTATTCTTTACCTTAATTAAAATACAGATTGTTGCAAGTTATACAAGGAAGATATTTTCTGTATTTTAAGATAAAATGAGAAAAAAAATTGACGTATCTTAATAAAAAAATAAGCAAAGTAGGTGGACAATATTGTTTCGAAGTTTGAAATCCAATGATGGCAAACATACTTAAAATAGTCTGTTTAAATATAGAGACCAATTTTGATATTTGTTGTTCACACAAGAAATTTGAAAATAAGAGTCTTCCTTGTCATTATATCTTTTCTATATTATAGAAGAAACAGATCACCCATGTACCAAGCAAATATATATTACATAGATAGATCATTTACTGCAGATACCACAGTAGCACTATTGATGGACCACCAAATCATGTTGATGGGTATGTTTATTATATTAATCAAAAAAATTTATTTCCACAATTGATGCTGATGAAACATCTTTTTGTATTTGTCACAGGTTTACTCCTCTCGTGAGATGGGACTTACGGTCTAGTGCATTCAAATTGGTGGACACTACTTTCACTTCAACAAAACAGTACGCACTAGTGAAATGAACTTTTGATAATTTGTTGAAGAGAATTGCTGAATTAAGTATGCAGTATACATAAGATGATCAAAGTGGAAATAACCCTACCACAGTTAATTTACCAACTGATTTTGTGGTGAATGATCCATCTACATCAAGAAAAACTAAAGGAAGACCTGCCTATTCTCAATGGCTAAAAACTTCCATTAAAGAAATTAACACCCAAAAGAAGAGAAGAATGTGTCATGGGTGTGGGGAATTAAGTCATTATATAACTACTTACCTCAAAGCAGATACTTGTCAATAAAATAGGGAAGATGATGCCTGAAGACGAGTATGACATAAGGAAACTTACATTACAAATAAACTGATGTAATTGTTTTAGTGAAATATATGTCGATATAACTATTTTAGTCAAATAAACTAATGCAATATATTGAAATATTGAAATTCCTTCAGATTACGACTTGTGTTGCATGACATATATCTTTTTAATATATATGTTAAGTTTTGTAATCATAAAAAATGTGAAGATTGTTAGGGATAATGTTCTCTGATTAATTATCTTTACTGTTTTGATAAAGAATTTATTCTTAATGTTCTATAACAAAACTTATTTTTATCATTTAAGTATGTTTAGTGCATACAAATTCACATAAAGCTTCAAAAGTAACCCTGTTATCGTTGTAAAAAACTGTCAAGTGATTTTCCAACGTTAAAATAAGGCGGAAGTACCATTAAAATAAAGTAGCGACGCACGGAAGTACCGTTTACAAACTTGTCTATAAACGGTAGTTTTGTGACTTTACCTTACAATTAGGTGGAAGTACCGTCAATTGAATTATTTGGGTGGTTTTGATTTTCAATTAATTAATATTGATTTAAAAGGGACTTTGATTAAATATTATGCCATATATTTAAGTAAAATAAGGTATTTAATATTTTCAAATAAGTAATATAATTTTTTAAGATTAGGTATTCAACATTTAAATAATATTCGAAAGAATTGAAAAAGAAGACTTTACTCTACATGAAATTGTAAAATAAAGACACTAACTTTACGCCCTAACTATGCAACGCACGTGCCTAACTTAGAAAGTTAGGTGTTAATGTTAAAACGCTGGTCTTTTAATACAATCGTCCGATCTTTTAACACAAAACGCTGATTCTCTCATCACATGTGAACTTAAATTTGCATGTGACATTTTGCCGTCATATTTCACAAACTATATTCATATCTAACACTTATTTAACTAAGTATACCCCTCCAAATATCAAGCCGAACTATTCTGAATATTAAGCATATTTAATCTACTAACTTAAATATTAAGGTGGATTTTATTTTTAATTAATTCAATTTGAATTAAAAAAGATTTTGATTAAATATTTAAAAATACTTAACCTGAATCGAACATTCAAGTGCTAATTAATTTAACATTAACTTAAATAATATTTCTAGTTATATTCAAGTAATAACTAAATAGATAATTAGCAAATATAATTGACTTTTAAATTACCATCAAAGCATAATTAAACATTAATTAAGCATTCATTATCAAAACATAATAGTCTCAGGTCTTTTAACATAAATATCTGAAGGATATCCAAAGTTATACCCTTAAAACGCCCAAGTACTATTCACACACCACGTGTACTTTAGAATGCACACGCCTAACTTAAAAAGTTACATGTTAATGTTAAAACACTGATCTTTTAATACAATCGTCTGATTTTTTAACATAAAATGCCAAAGTACTATTCACACACCATGTGTACTTTAGAATGCACGCGTCTAACTTAAAAAGTCACGTATTAATGTTAAAACACTGATCTTTTAATACAATCGTCCAGTCTTTTAACATAAAACGCTGATTCCCTCATCACGTGTGAACTTAAAATTTCAAATGGCATTCTACTGTGATATTTCAAAAACTATATTCATATGTAACACTTATTTAACTAACTATACTCCTTCAAATATCAAGCCGAAGTGTACTAAATATTAAACATACTTAATCCACTAACTTAAAACACAGCCTAAATTGAATGTTCGAGTATTAAATAATTTAGCATTAACTTAAATAGTATTTCTAGTTATGTTCAAGTAATAACTAAATAGATAATTAGCAAATATAATTATGACTTTTAAATTACCATCAAATTATGATTAAACTTTAATTAAGCATTCACCATCAATACATAATACTCAACAATCTCCCCCTTTTTGATGATCATAAAATTAATTTGATGTTGTAATTATCTATTGTTTTCATTTTCAATTTTCAAATTTCAATTAATTTGATGTTCTTTTCAATCGATTATTTTGCACGTGTCGTTGTGTTTAATTTCAATTACAATATGCATTATTTGAGGGGAAGCATTTAACTTCTACATTTCTTAAGGATTTTCTAATAATTGATTTACGAAAGTACTGTTAAAATAAAGAAGTGACGCACGAAATTACCGTTTATAGACCCATCTATATTTCGTGCATATACCTTACAATTAGGTAGAAGTACCATCAATTGAAATATTTGATTTGTCTGGTGTTTTAATGTTCCCACATGAATTACATGTGACAACTTTAGTTAAAGACTTAAGGTAGTATTGAATAGCAAATATCTTTAATGGTCAAATTCGATTATAAAAATCCAACAACTTTAACCCCCAATCTCTTAGCATATAAGACTTAAATTCGTAAAGCCCTGTGCCCTAGTCTTACTGAGTAACTATGTAGTGCATAGAAGGAGAAGAAGCTTCAATCACAGTAACGTAACAATGGTATGCGGAAAGAAGATCATTTAAGTTCCACCACTACTCCCACGAACATGACAAGTCAAAATTGACAAGGTTGAGAAAGAGATAAAGCTAATGAAGTCGAAGTATGACTTCTCTCCTGAGATTTTTGTAGTTGTTGCAAAGGAGATGAAAAATGCAAAAACAGAGAATTGGCGTCTACAATTATGGTCGCAAGGAGAAAAGATACACAATATCAAGTGTGTTGAGCGATATGTCTTAAAATCATTTGCTAATTCTATGACACCGCTTAGTAAATTTGAAATAAAAGAGTCTTTAAGAGTTGCTGAAAGGAGACATAAGAATCTCACTCCAAAGCACAAGAAGACTAAACTCATGCATCCACAACCGTCAACTTCAAAACGATTCACCCTTAAAAGAAGGGTTGAAGAGTTTGAAGATTGGTTTAAAGCCACCACTGCACAGACAGAAGTTGAAGTACTTAATTCAGATACCTACAATAGTAGTTCTAAGTTTGTTAGCAATGACAGTGAAAATCAAGGTTTGTGGATAGATAATACATTTCTGTTATCTTTTGAATTGACATGTTTTCAAAAGGTGATTGATAATTTTGAGAAAAGTGAAGTGACTATTTCAAAGTCATCTCTGTTTATAGTTGATTCAATTCGAGCAAATTTGTCAAGTTTTACTATGCATGATTTATGTCTAAAACATATTTTTGAAGGCACATCATCATTCAGTTTGATAAATAAAAGGAATGATGTTATTGAGTATGTTTTGACACATAGCCATGATAGAATTCGAGCATTTGCTGAAATGCAAAAGTATATCGACAGGAAAGAAAGACTTCCAAGAATCTATATTCAATTAATGAATCAATGGAAGCAAGAAAATGCTCTGATAATGAATATTCCACCACAGTGTGAAAAGTATACTGGAATTAATGATGAATCAGATGGTATACTTACAGTTGTTTTACAGAGACAGATAGTTCTCCAAAAGATCAAATCGACACTATTGACGAAATTTTGAGAAACTTAAAAGCACAGTGGTCTGCAGTATCTGTCTCTATAGAAGAACAAGAAGAAGTTTCTAAAACACCTGATTATCAGACATTGGGTGAATATTTGTAGAGCTTAAAGACAAATAAAAATAATGCAACTGTTCGGACTGATGCACAGGAACAGGTTGAAAAAACATTACAGTTAAAAGATATACAAGAACCAGTTTCTAAACATGTGTTAGTTGATGAACAAGCTGTAGAGGAAGCTCGAAAACATCACAGTTCAGATTTAATGGAAGAGCATTACAGTCCTCCAACAATCTCAAAGGAACAAACCATAGAAGAATCTCTTGATTTACAAGCTGAAGAGGAGTATATCAATCAGCAATAAGAGACTTCACAAGTGCAAAACGAAGATAATTTGAGATTGGTTGTATATCAGTTACAAATAGAGGATGTTAAAGATTTGTCAAGCACTTCTTATTCATTTCCTAAGGAAGGTATGTCAGTAAAAAATCTAAATTTTAGAAATCAATAATGTCTAGACAATTATCATAAATTTTTGAACTACGAGATACTGTATGAAACACCAATAAATTTCAAAGATTTAAAAGAGATTAAAGATCTCTTACAATTTCAAGGTCTGCTAGATATTATACCAACAGACTATAAGTTACATGTATTCAGAGAAATAATAATTGCATTCTATGCTAACTTGCATGTTGAGAAGGACAAATTATTTAGCAACATAGATAAGACTGCTTTCGAAATCACTCCTCAATTGGTATATGATACTCTAAAACTAACAAATGAGGGTGTATAATTAGCTAGAACATCTTTAAACTTGCTAGATTGGAACATCAGTTCGATAGCAAGAACCCCTTAATCACATGGCAGATTGCAGTATCTAGATGAACTTAATGGCAAAGCCAAATTCAGAGCAAAAATTCTGCAAGCATAAATTTTTCAAAAGAAATGGCATATGGAACATATAGAGAGAATTTGCTTATATGCTACGTATGTTGTCATGTAGAAAATAAAATTGAATTGGTGCACACTATTTTTGGATTCCATATAGCACAGACATTCAAAATTATTTTATGGAATCAGTCTTGTAAAGTTGATATTAGGCACAAAATATGATGTCAATCAATGGCCAAGAAAATCCTTCAATACAAGATCTTTTACAGTGGTAGAATATAAAAAATTCATTTCTAAAGCACCAGTTACAGTGATACAACAACAACCAACAAGTGAACAGGTACATACTTCGACTGCACAAGATTTGTTATCTCCTGGAGAGATTGACTATATTACACAATTAAGAGAACAAATTGATCGACAAATTTCTCAAACTATGATCAGTACTACTCAAAATCAGAGGAGAAATCAATGATAACTTGTACTTTTCTGATTTCTTGTTGAATTGTAATGCTAAGTGATTGGAACCTTTGTTTGTATGTGATTACATTTAAGATTACTTGTTACAAACAACTTTTCTTAACTGTTCAGTTATGTTTTATAAGTTTTTATCTTATTTATCTTTTCAGTTAAAGCTGGATTTATTAATTTTATCTCTCTGAATGCTTATAATTATTCTCTAACCTCAATACTTTATTGAATAATGACAACAATGGGAGATATAGTTGAAAATTGAAAAATAAAATAATAGATAATTACACTTAAAATAATAGATAATTACACTAAAAATACTTAATTTTAAGTGTTTTAAGAACGTGATAAAGTAAAATACAACATCAAATTAATTGAAATTTGAAAATTGAAAATGAAAATAATAGATAATTACAACATCAAATTAATTTTGTGATTATCAAAAAGGAGGAGATTGTTGACTATTATGTATTGATAATGAATTCTTAATTAATATTTAATCATGATTTGATGGTAATTTAATAGTTATAATAATATTTGCTAATTATCTATTTAGTTATTACTTGAACATAACTGGAAATATTATTTAAGTTAATATTATAATATTTAACACTCAAATGTTCGATTCAGGTTAAGTATTTTTAATTATGTAATCAAATTTTTTTTTAATTCAAACTAAATTAATTAAAATTCAAATCCACCCTAATATTTAAGTTAGTAGATTAAATATGTTTAATATTCAGAACAATTCCACTTGATATTCGAAAGGGTATACTTAGTTAAATAAGTGTTAGATATGAATATGGTTCGTGAAATATGATAATAGAATGTCACGTAAAATTTTAACTTAACACGTTATGAGAGAATCGGCGTTTTGTGTTAAAAGACCAGATGATTGTATTAAAAGACCGGCGTTTTAACATTAACACGTGACTTTCTAAGTTAGGCGCGTGCATTCTAAAGTACACGTACTGTGTGAATAGTACTTAGGCATTTTAAGGGTATATCTCTAGATATACTTCGAATATTTATGTTAAAATACCTGAGACTATTATGTATTGATGATGAATGCATAATTAAAGTTTAATCATGATTTGATGGTAATTTAAAAGTCATAATTATATTTGCTAATTATCTATTTAGTTATTACTTGAACATAACTAGAAATATTATTTAAATTAATACTAAATTATTTAACACTCAAACGTTCGATTCAGGTTAAGTGTTTTAAGTTAGTGGATTAAGTATGTTTAATATTTAGTACACTTCGACTTGATATTCGAAGAGGTATAGTTAGTTAAATAAATGTTACATATGAATATAGTTCATGAAATATCACGGTAGAATATCACATGAAATTTAAGTTCACACGTCATGAGAGAATTGGCGTTTTGTGTTAAAAGATCAAACTATTGTATTAAAAGATCGGTATTTTAACATTAACATGTGACTTTCTAAGTTAGGCGCATGCGTTGTACAACTAAGCTGTAAAGTTAACGTCTTTACTTTATGGTTTCGCGTAGAGTAAAGTCTTCCTTTTTAATTCTTTCCAATATTATTTAAATGTTAAATACCTAATCTTAAAAAATTATATCACTTATTTTGAAAATCTTAAATACCTTATTTTACTTAAATGTATGACATAATATTTAATGAAAATCTCTTTTAAATCAATATTCAATAATTGAAAATCAAAACCACCCAAATATTTCAATTGACGACACTTCCGCCTAATTGTAATGTATATGCACAGAACTACCGTTTATAGACCAATCTTTACACGGTAGTTCCATGCGTCACTACTTTATTTTAACGGTATTTTCGTAAATCAATTATTAGAAAATCCTTAAGATATGTAGAAGTTAAATGCTTCCCCTAGAATAATGCATATTGTAATTGAAATTAAAAACAACAATGTGTGCAAAATAATCGATTGAAAAGAACATCAAATTAATTGAAATTTGAAAATTGAAATTGAAAACAATAGATAATTACAATATCAAATTAATTTTGTAAATCAAAAAGGGGGAGATTGTTGAGTATTATGTATTGATGATGAATGCTTAATTAAAGTTTAATCATGATTTGATGGTAACTTAAAAGTTGTAATTATATTTGCTAATTATCTATTTAGTTATTACTTGAACATAATTGGAAATATTATTTAAATTAATGCTAAATTATTTAACACTCGAATGTTCGATTTAGATTAAGTATTTTAAATTAGTGGATTAAGTATGTTTAATATTTAGAACACTTTAACTTGATATGAATATAGTTTGTGAAATATCACAGCAAAATGTCATGTGCAATTTTAAGTTTATACGTGATGAGAGAATCGACGTTTTGTATTAAAAGATCAGACGGTTGTATTAAAAGACTGGCATTTTAACATTAACACGTGACTTTCTAAGTTAGGCGTATGCGTTATATAGTTAGGCTATAAAGTTAACGCCTTTACTTTACGATTTCCCACAAAGTAAATTCTTTCTTTTCAAATATTTCCAATAATGTTAAAATGTTAAATACCGAATCTTAAAAAATTAATTCATTTATTTGAAAATCTTAAATACCTTATTATACTTAATTGAAATTAAACACAACGACACGTGAAAAATTATTGATTGAATATAACACGAAAATGTTGAATACTTTATTTTACTTAAATTTATTACTTAATATTTAATCAAAATCTTTTTTAATTCAAAATGAATTAATTAAAAATCAAATCCACCCTAATATTTTCATTAATAATTTGTAAAATTATAAGAATATTTTACAATTAAATTGAAGATAGATTTAATAATTAAATCAATTAATTGAAAATATAAAATACAAAACTACACAAATATAGTACTTCATCAAAAATTTAAGTTCTTGATTTAAATAATTTATTAATCACTTACTCAAACATATTAAAACAATAACTTATCGCATATGTTAATCCACTAACTTAAAAATTTTAATCACCATATTCGTAATTAATAAATAATTAATTATAATTTATAAGTTAATTAATACAACGATTCAAAATATACGCATGTGGATGGAATTTTAAAGCTAAAGGAGAAAAAGTGTATACATCTTTTTAGGTGAAAAGAGAAAGTGTATTTTTAAATTTCACCTGTAAGACAGAAAATAACTTTTAAGTCAAGTAAATTTCATTCATCGATCGTAAAATCAATAAATACCTATAAAATCAAATTTTATAAGTATCTACAAAACCGAATGTGTAGACGAGTTGCATGGGCATCGATGAACTCTCCTCCACCACCACAAATCACAAATCGCAGCAATTACTGACACGCAACTCCAATCCATCTCATCCTCATGTGATGCGGTAACTCATCCTTATCTTGTTGTCATCTGACTGGCATTTTAATATTAACACGCGACTTTCTAAGTCTTTACTTTACGGTTTCCCGTAAAGTAAATTCTTTCTTTTCAAATATTTCCAATAATGTTAAAATGTTAAATACCGAATCTTAAAAAATTAATTCATTTATTTAAAAATCTTAAATACCTTATTATACTTAATTGAAATTAAACACAACGACATGTGAAAAATTATTGATTGAATATAACACGAAAATGTTGAATACTTTATTTTACTTAAATTTATGACTTAATATTTAATCAAAATCTTTTTTAATTCAAAAAAAATTAATTAAAAATCAAATCCACCCTAATATTTTCATCAATGAACTCTCCTCCACCACCACAAATCACAAATCGCAGCAATTACCGACACGGAACTCCGATCCATCTCATCCTCATGTGATGTGGTAACTCATCTATCCTGTTGTCATCTCAATTTGATTGATTAAATTTTCCACCGCTCGGGTGGGTCGGTAAGGGAACCAGGGCATTTGTGTCATGAAAAAAGGAGTGAGGAAAATACGACAAATCGTTGACCCTTCTCGCGACGGCGGCGCCGGCCTTGGCAAGGCCCCCCGTTCCTATAAAACCCCCCACCCAGGCGAACATCGAAAAGGAAAAAACAAAAACAAAAGCAAAACCCCCCTCCCACATTCGCGCATTACACCGCCACCCCAAAGGGGAGAGAAAAAATCGGAGCAACCGGGTGGAGTGGAGTGGAGTGGAGTGGCGTGGGAAAGGGAGATACAGAGGATCGGCACGTTTGCTGGCTGAGCTGGGGGGGGGGGGTGTTCCCATGGATCTGGGGCGGCTCCTCCTCAACTCCGCCATCCCGCTCGCCTTCCTCCTGCTTTGCCTGTGCATGGGGGTGAAGCTGGCGGATTTCCTGTGGTGGAGGCCCAAGCGCTTGGAGCAGCATTTCGCGGAGCAAGGCATAAGAGGACCCAAGTACAGATTCTTTATCGGCAATGTCAGGGAGATGGTGGCGCTGATGGACGCCGCCGCCGCCGCTTCCTCCACCAACGCCACCCGCCCCTTCTCCCACGACATACTTCACAGAGTCCTGCCTTTCTATCCCCAGTGGAAGAAGATATACGGTATGTTGCTCCTCGATCTCCCTTTCCCACGTATCCATTGAATGACCCCCGTGCCATCCATCATCCGCCTTCTTTTTTCCTTTTCTCCCCCCCCTTTTTTTTTCTCCTTTTTAAAAGGCCATGGTTATGCCATCTTTCTCCGGGGGCCGGCCTGCCTGAACTCTCTGTTGTTTTTTTTTTCCTCCCGCACCACATCGAAAAATACCGAGTTGGGTTTGGCCGGGCATCGCCTGAAAATGGATCGGTGCGTTGCCTGAAATAGCTTTTACTTGCACACCTGTAAGGACATCATCATTCACCATCCATTCGGGAGCGCACAGTGGTTCTCTTGTTGTGTTTGGTCCTCTCGAATGCTGATGGCAATAGTATGTACATCTTACATGTCTGCGACTTATCCTACCAACCGGTCGGAGCAGCAAACCTGACAGTTGGGACATGCACCGTCCACCCACCCCCATCTCCTTAATTTCCAGCAGCTCCATGGCTGCTCTTGCTCTTGCACTTGTGCTCTCCCGGTCGGTCTTCCTCTTGTGCTGCGCCGTAGCCATCTCTCTCTCTCTCTCTCTCTCTCTCTCTCTCTCTCTCTCTCTCTGTGTCCTCCGCTGCAACCTGGACAGGGGGGAGCCTGGCAATAAATCGTCCATGCCTTGCTTCCTCATCATTAATATCAATAGATGCAAGTCTCACATGGCTCTGCTCTGCTTCGGACATGTTCCATTGCCAGCTCCTCCTGTTGCATCGATCCCATTAATATCCCATTCGTATTATTATTACCACCACCACCACCACTGCTGCTGCTGCTGCTGCTAGCTACTACTACTACTTCTACTTCTGACTTCCACCACCACCACCACCACCACCACCACCACCACCGCCGCCGCCGCCGCCGCCGCCGTTAAATCGATTAAAATCGATATTTTCATGCATGCCCGCCCAGGTTCGGCCTTTATGCTGTGGTTTGGGCCCACAGCTCGGGTGATCGTGGGCGACCCAGAGCTCATCCGAGAGATCCTGGTGTCCAACTCTCAGTCATACGAGAAGTACGAGTCCCACCCCTTGGTCCGGCAGCTGGAAGGGGAGGGCCTCCTCAGCCTCACCGGCGAGAAGTGGGCTCACCACAGGAAACTCATCTCCCCTACCTTCCACATGGAAAATCTCAAGGTATGTATGTGTATATGTAGACATGTATATTTATATGTATGTATGTATGTATAAATAAAAGCGCCGCTGCCGGCCATTCATTTAATTTGTTGCTGTCTGTCTGCTGGATGTAAATTAATTGGGGCATGTGAACGCAGTTGCTGATACCCTTCATCGGGACGAACGTGGTGGACATGGTGACGACGTGGTTGTCGATGGCAGGCACGGGCGGTGAGGAGGAGGAGGTGGAGGTGGACGTGGCGGAGTTGTTCCAGAGAAGCACGGAGGACGCCATCACCATGACCGCCTTCGGCAAGAGCCACCAGGAGGGCAGGACGGTGTTCCAACTGCAGGCCAGGCAGATGCTGTTCGCCGCCGAGTCATTCAGGAACGTGTGCATCCCGGGGTACAGGTTCCTCCCAACCCACAACAACCTCGACTCCTGGAGATTGGACAGGGAGATCAACAGGTCGCTGCGGGCGCTGATCCAGAGCAGGAAGGAGGAGGAAAGCGGGCAGGACGACGAGCAGAGAAGCAAGAAGGAGGAGGAGATGGGGGGGGGGGCGAAGGACCTTCTGGGGCTGTTGATCGATGCGAACGAGGAGAAGATGACGGTGCAAGACATAGTGGAGGAATGCAAGACGTTCTTCTTCGCGGGGAAGCACACCACCACGAACCTGCTGACGTGGGCGACGGTGCTGCTGGCCATGCACCCGGAGTGGCAAGACCGGGCGCGTGACGAGGTGCTTCGGGTGTGCGGATCACGTGACGTCCCCACCAGAGACAACGTCTCCAAGCTCAAAACCGTAAGCCGTCTCTCACCGATCCCTCAAATTATTACACCACCACCTTTCACCTACCGTTACGTACCCTGAGAAACCTCTTCCAAATTAAATGCTGACATAAATAACAGTAACTATCGTTCAACCCCACCAACATCATCCTTGTCCTATTCATTCACATCACCCAAGCAACAAACGAACACGACACCCACACATTAATCATAAATAACGAAAAGCTGCACACCTACCCACTCACTTCACTGCCGCCCCCCCCAGGCAAGAGTGCGCTGTCCCCCGCCTCTCCCTGTATGTGTACATTAACCTATTCTCGATCATCCCTTTCGATCGGTTAATCAAACTTCCCATTATCATCAACCTCTTTTTTTATTCCTACCTCCAAATCTCTTCTTTCCGTGATGTTACCTGATTGAGATTCTCCGCCTCTTCTTCGACAACTACTAATTAAATCCCGACCCTCCTCGCTCCTCCTGCCTTATATTACTGTACGTGTTATATGTTTCTTCCGTGTTTAATTAATTTGGTGTTGTTATTATCGGCCGAGGTCTGATCATGTTGGACGGCTGTTCACGTTCACTGCAGCTGGCAATGATCCTGAACGAGACGTTGCGCCTGTACCCGCCGGCCGTGGCAACCATACGTAGAGCAAGGCGCGACGTGGATCTGGGGGGCGGCAAGTACAGGATACCCCTGGGCACGGAGCTCCTCATCCCGGTCGTGGCCGTCCACCACGACCCCACCATCTGGGGACCGGACGTCCACGACTTCAACCCCGGGCGCTTCTCCGACGGGGTAGCCCGGGCCGCCGGCCACCCGACGGCCTTCATACCCTTCGGCCTGGGGCCCCGCACCTGCGTCGGCCAGAACCTGGCCTTGCTAGAGTCCAAGCTCACGCTGGCGATACTGCTCCAGCGCTTCTCCCTCCGCCTGTCACCCTCCTACGTCCACGCCCCGACGGTGCTGATGCTACTCTACCCCCAGTACGGTGCACCCATCATCTTCCGACCCTTGAAAAACTTACACCACCACCGTGTCCATGTTTAGAGAGAGAGAGAGAGAGAGAGTCCAGAGGCAGACGGCGTACCACAACTTGTTTTATCAACCATCTCACATTATTTATTTCACCCGGCTGCGGGCGTGGCCACCATTAGTGGTAAGTAGACCACACTAACAAACACGAGAATCATGTCATGCCTGCTGCTTCCTCGGCTCCCCGACATGTCCATCGACAAACAGCCCACCTGCCCTGCCTGCACCCACCACACACACACACACACACACACACACACACACACACATTCTCCTCCCCCCCCTCTCTCTCTCTCTCTCGGGATGTCATCGTGTAATGTATGCCCTGCATGTACACAAATTTTGTAACCCAATACTTGACGGCTATCCATTTACGCCATCTCTCTCTCTCCCTCTGTCTGCGTCTGCGTCTGCGTGTGTTCAATTATCGTGCATCTGTGTATCATGGTGGTGGGCCTGGTGGCTTCAATAATGGCAAGCATCGAACAGCGGCACCTCCAGCGACAGACACGTACGTACGTGGTCGATTCCCAATAGAAACACGCATACAAATACATGTGGCCCTGCCATGGTGTGTGTCGTCGTTCCTCCCTGAGGCCTGGCCCCTTTCAAATGCCTGCAGTGCAGCGGCAGGGGTGGCCTCACTTTCAGATAAGACAACACACTGATACTTTTTCCGCCAGAAGATGAGGATGAGCTGGAGATGGACACCTCCACATCCATCATGTACCGGCAGTGCACTGGTGGTGGAGTGGCCATCAGATCCCACCGCATATGCTGCTGCCCCAACCATCACCCAGCCACCACCACCACGAAAACACCACCACCACCACCACCGATTATAAATATAGACATACATAGATCGATATATGCGTATGCTATCTCCTACGTACGGAAAAGCCATCCGCGCGTTTTTTATGTTAATGAAAATCATCGGTTTGTGTTTCCTCCATTCTCAGGATTTCATCTTTGAAATCACAAAGACTGCTCTTCCCACATGCAGTACTAATTAATAGGATGATGAAACACGGTTAACTTCAATTAATGTTGAGTTCGATTGATTCACGCGCGATAAACGATGGATCATGCTATTTTTCAAGGTAAAGTAAAAAATAATAATAACATGATAATACAATAAAGGATTTTCCATATTTTAATTGGGTCATGTGACCCACCCACCTTGAAAGCCTGGATCTAAAGAAAAATAAAAATGGTCCTTCCAACCAAATCTGAGGAGGTTACTGTTCGATGAAGATGTATGGGGAGTGGAGAAGACACGTACAGCTAGTGAAACCCCCACCCAAATGCAAACGCTGATTTTTACTGTTTAGCCCACCACAGAAGCAGGGGGGAATATAATGTAGTCACCAGCCAGCTGCACATCAAATCCACAGCGTTGAGGTGTCATTACACCCATTTTGAGTAGATTACATTTCTCTTCCAAGCCCCCCCCACCCCCTTAGCCAAAGCAAGGTTGAGAGTACGTACAAGGGAATTAAACATATATAGCTGGACTTGGCCGCAATCATCCTTCACCGTACGTATAAAGCATGTGCATAATTTATGGGTGAACAAGCTGGTACCATAACATAACATAATATGATATGACATAAACCACTCCCATCTGCAGCTTGTATCCAGGAGAAAGATTGAGGAGGGTAAAAATCCCTCCATTTCTAGGCCCTGGATCCAATCTGCACTGATGGTAGAGTGGGAATTATTGAAGTTCAGATAAAATAAACCAACATGGACAGGTAGGTTGGGCAGTGGCTCATGGCTGCTGTGCCAACCGTGCAAAGTCAAACGTAACATTGAGGTAATTAAATAAGTTGCCGAGATCACGTGTGTTTAGGCACGCGGGCATTTCATAAAATACGGCGTTGGAATGTGCAAATCATTCACATACACCTGCACCCCAACTCATTTTACAAGCAAGTAGGTTCCACGGAAATTAGGCTGCCAATGAGGAAGGCTAATTTCTGCAACATCTACCTACCTAAATTGTGCCGTGGTAGTAAATGAAGCCGAAAACCATATGTACCACAACCGTGATTCAATCTTTTGTGCTTCTTCTGTCTGATCTGCAAGACTCGTCCGGCTCGATCTTCTCCTCCTCCACACATTTGAATTGTTTCCGAGTGGTGTTGGACGGTATTCTACTCCATCTCACTCCAACCGATCGACGCCCGGCCCATCTGATGATAAATAAATAAATAATACATCGCCGTTATCAAAAACGAGGCCATCCCCTCCTCGTGAAAGCAGCTCAACACGTCTGAATCTTACAGTTTCCGAGTAAATTCCATCTCCCCGTTTCTTTAGATCCACGGTTCCCGCTGAGACATCTCCACTTCTTCTACTCCCTCCTCCTCTCCTTCTTAGCAAGGACACCCCCACTTGTTCCTTGTCACCCAGACGTCTTCATTGAGAAGTCACAGGATCCCAGTACCATGTCGATCTGGTGTCCCCATGCCTAAGTAAATGACAAATCCCATTCTCGAAAAAAATAAAAAAATAAATGCCAATGCCTCATTTATGCTTGCCAGGCCTTGATCGGTGCAACATATGTCGTGAAGTTACGAAGAGAGAGAGAATGGTCTCCCATGATTGGCTCAACCACCCCAAAAAATTGAAATCCAAATGCCACATATGTTGTTCTCTCTCGAACATGAGATTACATTTGTTTACGGCTTGTGTTGTGTGCAAAAGGACATCTTCTTTTGGCGTGTGTGTGTAGGGTTTCCTTGAAAAGCACGATTACTGCAATGGGCTATCGAACAGATCGAGGCCATTGCTTTAATCTCACTTCTCCCCCTCCCTCCCTCCCTCTCTCTCTCTCTCTCTTTCTTTACGTTAAAACTGCTGCCAATACATTATTATAATTCCTTTCAAAAGCTTCTCCCACCCCAGCTCTTAGACTAATGTTTCTTCTTTGTGTTTCCTTCACATCATGTGCCATTGTTCTTGAACACGACACTAGGCCCAAATCCCTTGTAAATTAGACATTGATGAGAAGTTGCCAACAAAGAACAGCCTATATTATATAATGCCTTCAAATCCCAAATCTACCCATAATATTTATCATATGACTTTTTGTTTATTTATTAAGTGGTTGCATGGTTAACTATTTCTTGTTGATCGAGATAACACATATATTGTTTCTTTATTCTAACTGCCACCATTCCCCGTAACGCAATCTCTCTCTCTCTCTCTCGATATATTATTATCTCATTCCACACACACACACACTCTCGATATATCATTATCTCATTCCACACACACACACACTCTCGATATATTATTATCTCATTCCACACACACACACACACTCTCGATATATTATTATCTCATTCCACACACACACACACACTCTCTCTCTCTCTCTCTCTCTCTCTCCGTAATTTCTCACATTTTTAAATTAAAAGATTTACAACTTCTCTAATAATTTTCTGTCTAATTTATTTTCAATTATATTTTAAACCACATGCAACTCTTGCTTGTATAATCAAATCTGGAAATGTCTATGCTACTACGTACCGGTGGCAGACATGAGATAGCAGTAGGCCCAAATTTTGGGAAAAATCCTTCATGCATACCATACTGATAACTTCTTCTTTTGTATCCCCTTAGAAAGAAAGCATTACTTCGCATGCACACGCAATCCGGAACTTGTTGACTTCGTTTGTTGGGACTCAAGCTTGGGGCCGGCCCTGTTTCTACCAAATGATCCCATAAATCCATTCAATCTTTTCCCTCTTTTTCTTTTTTCTTTGCATGATGGTGAGATTGATCGACCCAGCAAATCAGTATGTATGGCCCATTGTTTCACCACATCTTCGTAAAAAAATGAAAGCCTCATAATAGAACGTGAAAAATAAATAAAATAAAGAAGAAGCAGCAGCAGGAAGTGCCATGATAAAAGTGCCAACATAATGCATAAACCTCCCATCTAAGGTTTCAAGGGGTTCAACCGTACAACCACAACCTCCATTAAGTACAATGATGGTGCAAAACAGTAGGTATATTTTACGAACAGCCAGACGACATTGGAGTTATTATGATAACGTTGCAGCTTTACAAATATCTTACCAGCATAAGTTCCAACCCTTTGTTAGTGCCAGAAGCTTCACAAAACCAACCATATCTTGATAGAAGCTTCACAAAATGCTAGTTTTATTCCTCTACTGAAAGCGGCCCCCGGTTCGAAAAGTTTTCATAGTACCGAACAATTCACGTTTTTACCTCTCAACCTAGAAAAGACCCAAATACATGGCACTTTCAGTATATTCATTATTTATCTTATCTTTGTGGTAGAATTTTTGGGAAATACAAGTATGATTACAATAGCATACTTATCTAACAGGTATCCTTTTTTGAAAACATATACTACAAGTAAATACAACCTTAGTTACCATGGTCGAATTGGTTCCATGTAAATTGACGAGGTTGGATGAGTTCTTGAATTCTGTCCTGCCCATGTTGCAGTTTCATGCGGCGTATTGTAAGAGCACTTCATTGGTCTCTTTTCTCATTGTCTGTAAGAAATGTTTCTCTAACTCGTAATGTGCTTCATCATTGTTACAAAATCAAACACAAAATATTGGGCCTCCTCGAAATCACAAAGACAATGCCGAGCAAGGGAATGAATCCACGTATGTAAAAGGAGTCAACAAAGAAGAAACAAGTTTTAAACGTACTTGACAACATGATTATTGAGGTACCAAGGTACAGGCGGACTGCCTTTGAGCACCGACATGTCCTGGTGAAATTTTCTTTTCAGAATCTTTAAGTACCAATTACCAAACAATATCAAAATTGAATTTAAGAGACAACTCAAGAGTTCATCAGACGTCGACACCGTCAAACATGCTCCTAGAGAAGTGGGAGCTACGACTGGAGTTCTAAGTTTGGAGAAAAGACAAATAAATTTTCTTTATAAAAGACCTATAAACGTTTACATAATATATGCAACGATATCTAGATCTAGCAGGACCTAGATTTTTTAAAAATTAAGAAAATGCTGAGGTCCATTGAACACATACTACCCAAGCACACATCCCAATAAAGTTGCTTGGCGAGAGTGTCAAAGCTAAAAACCAACCTGCAGAGAATAAAAACCCAAATCGAAATTTAACTTTTATATCTTCATAACCACTAAAGTAGTGTCCTAATGCTTGATGAACCTTTCTTAAGATTCAAAAGTCTCGAATTTGAATTTTTACTCAGGCAATACTATAGAAAATAAACTTGCAATACCATTCACCAAAAAAAAACTTTTATATCTTCATATGAAATCAACATGAGTAGGAGTTGATCAGTAAGTCATTTTGACCATGTAATTGAAACTAAAACTTTCGATCAGTATTTTTCCTTGATTTTGAATCCAGGACCTCTTCCTTCACAATAGAGTGGGAGATCAAGTATTTACATGACAAAAATGTGTAGGTTGACTTTACATGCAAATATCAAATGATAATTGATAAATATCCAGTCAATGACATCATTGACATTGATTGTTATAAACACTACCATTCACCGAAATAGAATAAATGATAATTTTTTAAATCAGTGAAATATTGCTTTTCCAGATATTGCAACAGTAGTCGAGTTTCTTTGTCCGTATATCTTTAGCACATGAATTTACTTTTTCCCACGGGTATCTGTATGTGTCGATATGTGAACAATTTCACATTCTCATAACTCATAAGCTCATATAGGTGATTTCAAATTCTTCAAGGATCAACAATCATATTTTGCTTGACAACCTATGCAGTCCTATATTACAACAATAACAACAATCAGTCAATCGATGTATTAATTTGAAATCCTTTACTATTTCTAATCAAGTAATTTTTGACCTTCTTTTACCACTATTAATTTCACTTACATTAATAATTAATTCTCTTTTCCTTATAGATGCATCTATAAGCCTTCTATGGATATGATCAAACTATTTATAACACAATTTTTTTCACAACCTAAGCATCCTAATATGTTGAAACAAATAGATCACCTTTGTGATACATTTTTCGCAAATATTAGTCAATGGCATACTTATTAAGAGGGGCATTCAAAGCCTAATGAGCCTGAGCATTTGTATGCCCAGTTTTTTTTTTTTTTTTTTTGTACTGATCCTGCTGATTCTAGATATGGATTCATTTTATATAAAGGTTATTTTAGATTTTTAAGAGAAAAACTGTTGTTTTCTTCTTTTCAACTCCTCTACTAGTGAATATGCTCACAACTGGCCTAACATTGCAAACTGCAGTGGATCACAGTTATGGAGAAGCATTCAGAGGGTGTGGGACCCATATAATGAATTCATGCCTTTCAAGCTTAGGTTAGGTGATTGAATTTCCTTTTGAAAAGACAATGAATCTGCGCAATCTCCACTCTTGAAATTGAGTTCAGAAATTAGTATGAATTGTCCAAGAACAAAGATGGAGAGGGTGCACATATGGGCAAGATGGAAGATGAACAATGGGCATGGAACTTCCAATTCAGAAGGAATCTCAAGGAAAAAGAACTCCAAAGAATAGAATTTCTGCATAATGTGCAAATTTTGAACCTAGCAGGGGGGAAGAAGACCAATTAATATGGCTGAAGGATGCATCTAAAGGCGCTATTCTATGAGAAGCCATTGAGAGCTATGCACAGTTCGTAAAAGCTCTACACACAAATCCATGGAAATGGATCCATTACAATTAGTGCGGAAGGACAAGTTCCCTCTAAAAAGTCCATTTCTATTCATGGCTGGTCTGCAAGGGAAGGGCGATAAGTAAATCTTATAACAGAGGGTAGAAAGGGGAAGTCTGGCCTGCAATGTTATCCAGGATTTGGAACTTCAATTTCCCTGATATCATATGTCTAAAATGATGGTGGATGCAACATTTCAGATGCTATGGGAGGACATCTGCACTTCATTTAAAGGAAAGTGGCTCAGCAACAACACATTAAAGGCTTGCAAACTGATGCCATCTTGTGGAGGCCATGGAACAGCACACAAGAGCATCTTTCAGGACCTCTGGCCGGAATCATCAAGCATTGTTAATTACATATTTTTATTTTATTTCTGATCAGGGTATCATTATGACATTTGTAATTTTCTTTTACTTAGACCATGTAACCTTTAAAGGATGTTTCTACTTTTCATTAATGAGAATCACTCTATCCTTGTTTGCAAAAGAAAACTTCTTCTACTAGTGGCTACAACTTTGTTTTGGTTTCAGATTTACATCATTCGGATTCTATATAACTTTTAAGTCAATAACAACCACATTAGGCTCTAGAAGAGAAATACACTCAGTTAAAAAGCAAACAAGAAATTGCAAATGTAAATAAATTCTATGGTATAAGTAATTATCATGCTGAAGATAAGAGGAAATGAGAACTTACTGAAATACTTGGAATTTGATTTCTATAACAG
Organism: Amphibolis antarctica; assembly: GCA_024699675.1. Taxonomy (NCBI): domain Eukaryota; kingdom Viridiplantae; phylum Streptophyta; class Magnoliopsida; order Alismatales; family Cymodoceaceae; genus Amphibolis; species Amphibolis antarctica. The sequence goes on along the minus strand of JAMKPZ010000604.1, from coordinate 9,807 downwards.
TGTTAATCCAACGCCAGCTTTGCAGAAAACTGAGCTTTTTGGGGCTGAACTGAATTTGCAGATACTATTCACCAGTCAACATCAGTTTCTCCAAGTTCCACCAATATTCAACTCTCTTATTTTCTGCCTGTTGTAGAAAAGCAGTTTGAATGTCCCCTACCCACCCACCCCAAAAAAAGAAGGAAAATCCCTAAGCTTCTCAATTGACAAGTGAAACAATCACTAACATGCAACATGAAGATTGAACTTCCAATATTGTCAATACAAGTTCCAAGAGAACAGCATGAAAGTGCAATATTTAAAGAAAATGAACATAATGAAATGTTTTGAACATTAAGAGATAAAAGAATCATGGTTAGAAGATTTTAGTAACTGTCACATTGACAATTGTGGCAAATACCTAGTTCAGTCAACTATTTAGAACACCAATAATATAGACCCCTTATCAAGAATGATATTTCAGTATTATATTGGTGAGTGCATGATGAAGAAAAGAGCAAACTAACTATACCATGAGAATGACGTGGGTGCTCGCAAATTTAGGGTTTGTTTGGTAATACCTTAGAATCATTCTAGCAGAAACAATAAATTTTAAAATGGATCTCTTTCCCTGAAGCATGAACATCTTATATGATAATTAATCAGCATCACAAAATTGGAGCAAGGAAATATGCACACTTTAAAGTGGAGTAATAATCATTACTTACAAAGGAATTTATAATATATTTTATAAAACATTACAGCATGAGGGCATGCATATTATACGATAAATATATAAGTTTGAAAAATTCATTTTGAAATTGAGTACAAATATCAATGATATGACCTTTCCAATATTCATACAGTACATCCTGCACTTCATTACTTGAAGTGTTTTATGTAGCTTACTAGTCTTTCACAAGTTCATATCATCTTCACATTTGGACTATAAAATATCTCTCCATAATTCTAATTTAGAATAAATTTCTTTAATTTTGTTAACTAAAATTATGTCATCAGTAAATAACATACACCAAAGTTTTCTTTTCTTGAATTTCTTTAGTTATTTCTTCTATAACTAAGATAAATAGTTATAAAATTAGAGAAGATCTTTGATATAAACTTATGTCTATTGAAAATTCCTTAGTTTCTTCTCCTATAGTTTTAACATTAATAACAGTTCTTCTATGCATGTCCTTTATAATATCAATGTATACTATAATATACTTCTAACTACTCTATTATAAGCTTTCCCTAAATCAATGAAAACAATGTGGAAGTCCTTTTTTCTTAACTTTAAAATTCTCTGTTAGTTGTCTAGGTAAATGAATGGTTTACATTGTTGAGCTATCCAGCATGAACTTAAATTGATTGATTTTAACTACATGTCTTAGTCATTGCTGAATTATCATTTTCCATAATTTCATAATGACTTATTAACTTAGCATCATGATAAGTATTACAATTTTGTTAAATATAGATATTAAGGAGTTCTTTATTTATTCATTTGGCATCTCTTTGGTCTTTAAAATTATATTAAAAAGTTTAGTTAACGACTTAATACTAACTTTAGTCATGTACAATCATACCTCAATAGGAATACCATCCAATCCAATAGCTTTCACATATTTCCTTTTCTTGATAACTTCTTTTACATTTAAACTGCTAAATAAACATATAAACAAGGGAGATGACACGGGAGTGCATGCACTATAGTAAGCCCAAAAATATGATAATTTTCAGATTTATTTATTTTATGTATTAAGAAACTTGAATAAACTAAAAGAAACAAGCAAGACCTAAAACTACTTGATTAGAAATTACAAGAAAAGATTTAAATTCATGTAATTTAACCAATGATTTGAACATAGATAAAAATACATGGAAGAAAAGGATTTATGTAGCTGATCTTACATAGTGAGATTATGATTCAGATTTTTGTTATTATTGTTGTATATATTAAGAAACTTAGTAGTAGATACTTGGGTAGGCCTTAATATAACAGTAAGTCTGTTCCATTATGGTGTAGAGATCATGATGGTCTCTCCTCTTATTAAGGTAAAGTTGCATAGAATTTGGCCATTTCCTCACATTAATTGGGGTATTGTGCAGCAAGTTTATCTTTTATTTAAAAATCTCATTGTATTTTATTATAAATTTATAATCTTGATTCTCGATATACATTATTATAATTCAACTTTTAATATTAACTTCTTTTACAATGAATATAAACATAGGTGACTTAATAACCTTGTGCCTTGGTGACTTGACAACTATAGGCAAAACAAAAGCACTCAAGCAAGGTAATGGTAACCAATTTTCTAAATGTGTCCTAGGTGCCAAACACCTCGGGGCCACTTGATACAACTTTAAGAACTTCAACTCAATGCAAACTCCTACATATTATCATTATCGTACAAACTCTTATATATAAACTATCATCATATAATTTATTATGCAATTTTAACATTATTTGTTTCACTACTCTCAACTTCAACTCTAGTAAAGCCGAAAACAAATGCACCCCTTGACATCTTAGAACTTGGTCTATTTCACAAGGCATGGCTAATTAATTAAATATCCATTGAACCAACTGGTCACTGATATTAGAAGCCTCCTAAGCTAAAATGAAGTAACCAAGCAAGAAAAAATGATCTTGATATATATCAACAAGGATGAAGATTCAGGAATAAACATTTGTCCGTATTATTGGAATATAATCGAAATGTCTACAGGATTTGAGTTTCACCTCGGAATGTTTAGTGCATATCAGATGCACTCTGTCCTGACGTAATTGGAAAAAATAACCAAAACCAAGAGATATGTAATGCATCAGCAACTCGTTCATAAAACAGAGAGTATGTTTCCATCTTGCCCAAAATGCAAAAGATGGCACAGCCCAACTTCATTATCAAATGTCGTTTAGAAGCTCCAGCTGCTCTGACCCTGGAAAAACTCCAAAACCAACTGATGTACAACGCTTTAGCAATTCATTGGGAATAAAGAGAGAAATACCGCCATCTTGCTTGAAACACAAGAGGATGGAAAATCTCATCTCCATCACGGAACATTTGGAAGAATACTATATAGGCTCCAACTTGGCCCTGGAAAGGCATGTCAAGTATCGATTATGTCCCAAAATTATAAATGTTTGCAAATTATCCAGATTATTTCGAGAAAGCTTGACTTCTCAATTATTGTTATACCATATCACCATGAGTGAAATCAGTTGAAATAAATCTAGCAATATACCGGAGTTGCATCTTTGGAGAATAAACCAATGAGATCAAGAGTTTCACGGGACCACTAATGTATAAAAACCCCATTACGAATGATAATATGCCTTGTGACTTCTGAGTAGCTAAACAATCTTCACCGTTTTTACAATCCTACCACAGCTGTTAAACAATCTTCACCATTTAAGTTTTAACAAGCCTTTTGCAGTTGCAAAAAAAAATTTCACCATTTACTTGTCTCTTTCATCTATCCACTAATCGATATTAAACTACAATACAGCTTAGTGATGAACCCACAAAACTTTTGACATCAATATACATTCTTCAAAACCCTTGAGCTTCATATAGTTTGCCCTCATGACAAACTTGCAAGTGCCAATGCTTACATACATAATTCAAACAACATGCCGGTAACAGCTAAAAAGATATTCTCTGAGAATCATAAGTATTTCTTCTTGGTCATCATTCAAATACAAAATGGTGAACAGACAAAGGAACTGGTACATCATTCAAATATACTTAAATACTGAAATGTTGGAAGTGCAATTAATGTTTCTTTAGGGACATCATTTGCTATAATCCGAGAGGATTCTTTTTAAAGGCTATAATGTGGTCATATTGTCATAGTGCAGGAAGAAAGATGTAAATATATGTCCATAAGTTGATGCAAAGTATGCTAAGATACAAAAACCAAATGAGACAACAATTCATTGCTTGCATTATTGATTTGGTGATGAAATCATCTACAACTCAAGCACTCTCATACAGTGAATTGCGAAAAGATTAAAAAAGGAAATTATATAAGTGTGCAAAAACCAACAAATATCCTCCTAGAATTACCTAAGGAAGGGATTTCAAATGTCTCAGCTCTGCTAGGTGTTCATCATTTGATATGTGGAGCGTAAGACGAAGGTTTGTCATCAATACTTCCTGTTCCCAACTTAAGGGGCCAGATGCATGAAACACACCCATCAAAGAGCGATATCCATGCAGTTCCATTTTATGGATTTCTGCATTCACATCAAATTCGGCATCTCCCCTTACACATTTTGACTCACCAAGTTTTTCTCCATCCTCAATCAAATCATCTAAATCTAGGCTTGGACCACCTAACACATCTATGCTATTGCTACCAGTAGAACTACAGGCAGAAGAAGAATGATTCTCAGCATTATGAGATTGAAATCTTCTGGTATCTAGGCACTCAGCAATTGGCCTTTTTCCACCATTAGCATCTGAATATCCAGTTCTGATAAAGGGAGAATGCATGTATGTCTTGCCCAACATTATGTGTGGGGAAGCAACAACATCTACCTTATCAATTAATCTAGAAGAATTTCTCACTGCTAGTTTATGTCGTATACTATCTTTACCAGCTTCCCTTATCCTTCTGGTAGATTTAGCACGTCCTTTTTGAAGAGGCAGGCAAGACTTTGACCATCTCTTTACACCTCTATGTCGAACTGCATGCGGCTTTAGAATATTTGTACTGTTCATGGAAGGGACATGGTCATCTTCCACATTATTCAGGAAATTTACACCCTGATCAAGCATTTGGTAGCTGAAGTTCTTGTGTTGATTTTTAGACAATCCTACTCTGTTGAAGTTCCAGTAATCCTGTTGAGAAAGAGAGAAAGATTTGAACTAAAGAGTGTGTACCATAATATTAATGAGATGAAAAGAATTTATGCAGCCAGGGGAAGCTTTTGAAGAGATTCCATCTGGGCATAGAAAGTAAACAAGAATTAACACACCCAGGAAGGATAATGAACCAAGGCGAGAAAACAAATAGAGGGAGAAAACCACTACAAAAGCGCCAAGAAAAACTGAAGAAGAGGGGACCTTGGGATGACAGGTACCATGAAAAAAGCATTAAGAAAAGCATCACTACCTTTCCCATTGCAACCCAGTTGGGATCTTGCCATGATTGGCACGCTCTCAAGCTGGAACTTCGGACCTTGAATGATTGTAAATATCCAAAAATCCTAACAAAATAATGATGATTGTCAACCACCCTTGTCACCATAGACCGATTCCATGAGCCACTGTGAAACACCTCAACAATGTCACCAGATGCCCAACTCCTGCCACACTGCACTGGAGGACATGGTCTGAGAGATTTTCTTGGAACTCTTTCAACAATAGTGTTGTCCATGTGAGGTGGACAAATGTCGTATATAACATTGTAATAATGTCCATTGCCTGAGATGATTTCTGCTGTCCACCAAGATCCATAAGGTGATTCCTTCAAGTTCAACACTTCCACCTTACTTCCCGTCTTGAATCTCATGATTTACAATACAATTGGCACGTTCAAGACCCTGAAAAAGAGAGAAACAGGGAAGAAATAATACCAAGTGAAAAATAGAAAGGCTAAAAAAGGGAAAAAATGTCCAGATATTTTTCATCCATGGGAACTAAGACCGGCAGAAAGCATTGGCCACGCTAGTATGGGGGAATTTATCAAACATTTTGAATCCCATGGAGAGAAAAAATCATCCAGTTGTCTAGAAAGAAAGGCATAAGGCACACACAGACGCACACAATTCCTTGCAAACATTCAGCACTTGAATAAGATCGATCAGGTATTTAAAACGAGTCTAAATCGCAACCAGAAAGTATTCCAATGAAGTTCGGGAGAAAAACAAATGGCTACCAGCTAATCGGAGAAATATGAACCTGTAAAGGAATACTACCTAAATCCCAAGTTCCACCAATCTCCCAAGCGAAGTTGCAAACAATCTGATCGGCGTACATAACCACACACAGGCAGGACACGATCCAAAACAAACACGAAACCAGGGAAGGCAAAGGAGAGACTCAAGAAAAAACACAAAGAAGAAAAAGAAGCACAAAAGCTCTCCAGAATCCACGGCATCATACGGGGCGAAAATAAGAAATGGAATAAAAAGTGATGGAACAATAGCAGATAAACATGAAACAGTCGAGAAAACGGTGATCAGTATTGTCAGCATAAGGCACAATTGGAGGAAAAGCATGGATGAAACAGCACATAAGGCGGAACAGGGAAAAGGCGATACGATCACGAACGTGGGATGCGGAAAAGGCCGAGGAAGCGGCAACAGAGGCAGAGCAAGAGTAATGCAGGAAAACATGGACGGAAAGGAAGGGGACCTCGAATGATTTGCGATCGACAAACAAGGAGTCGTCGAGGAGGAAGAAGGGAGGAATCGCAGCTTCCTTCGCCTCTCTTGTGGTGTGCTGTGCCGTTTTCCTCCTCCCAAAATCCTGCTTCCCTCTCTCGCCACCGCCTCCGCTTCTCCCAAAATCGAACCGAAGCCAATTGCGTTGGAAGTTATTTGAATCAAGCGACGGGGAATGAACAGCAGCACATCGACGGGATACGATTAAAATATTTACCACTCGGAAATAAGCAATCCATGATTATTATTATTATTATTATTATTATTATGTATATATTTGCGAAAACAGGCCGAATAAACCGCGAGGGAGTTAGTTACCGGGTAGGGATGCGTTCAAACTCGCCCTGTTACCGTTTTCCATGGTCGTGACATAGATCGATCTATTATTACGGAAGAACGAAAAACATTTGTTGTTTTTTCTATATATATATATATACGACTCGTTGCATGATTAATCAACGACGGTCGATTTTATACGTACGTTCATACATACCTATGTGTGTCTGTGTTGTATATGTGTGTGTATATATATACATACATACGTGCACGCACACGCGCGCGCAAAAACAAAGTTGCATGACATGTGTTCGACTAATAAACGCGTGATATTTGATTTGAAGACTGAAAAAGTTTGGGTATAAAAGTCAATTGTAATTTTAAAAAAGAGAAATATGATTGTAGTTTAATTAAAAAGCGGAGAAGAGGAAGGATTTCAAAGGTAGAGATCGATATTTTAGAAATAATAAATGTGCTTAACCAAATAATCGAGACTTTAACTTGGATGTTTAATTTAAACGGCACGTAAGATTAAATGTATATTTAATTTAAAGGTTATTCCCAATACAACAAGGTTGGGTGGGTTTCGCTTTTCGTACAAGATAGGGCTTTTATTTGGGTTTGGATTCAAAATTAATTATATTGTTACAGTGAACTCTTCTAATTGATTCCCGGCAAGGAAAAGACTGAGAAATTGGTTTAAGGCTTCCTTTGTTTCGTTGGTCATGAATGGTGCAATCAAACTTTTCAATAAGTAAAATTGTGTCAAAAATAATAAGTGAATTTAAAATTTTTATATCATTTATGAATCTTTTCGTACTAATAGTTTAATTTTAAAATGAAATTGTAACGAAAACTACATCCTTTATTTGGAACGGATGATCTACAACCACCGTCACGTGCCAATATCTGAAGCACCGCCCCCATCGCTTCCAAGAGTGGAACAAGAAAGGAATGACCTACATTGCTCGACTTGAGTTAGTCTCCATAATTAGCTCGTTTCAGTTTAATCTAATCTGTTTAAAAAAAGTATACATTCATACATACCTATGACATATATATATATAATTAATGTGATTGTTAAATAATAACAATAATGGGAAATGTACTTTTTGTTGCAAACAGCAGATAGTCAAAATCATGTGACAAGGGCGGAAGCGGAGTGGGAGAAGTGGTATGTGGAGAAAGACACCACTCAAATCAACAACAGTGACCTCCTTTTAATAAGAATACGACGACAAAAATCAAAAAATAACCACAAAGAAACATTTTCCGGAAGATATAATCCCATGGGAACGAATCAAAAGATAACATGTCGCCGTTCGATTACATCGAACTCCCCAACAATAGTATATCCTTAGCCAAAAGCCTTTTTTATTGCCTCGGAAAACCAACGAAAGAACGACGACGATTGCTTTGCTTTTGCTTGCCGCGAGTGAAAACACAAAAAAACAAAAAAGGAGTTAGTTACGTGCTGTTCTTACGCGTACGTGTCGTTGGTACGGGCGACACGAAACGCATCACCCCCACCCCACGCGGCGGCCGCGCCATTTATTTATCGCAAGCAGATGCGCGTGCCTCCCCCAGAAAAAATCGTTATTCACGTCCCCCGTTCCGAAGCTTGGTGGAACGAGGGGGAAGATCGTGGGCCGGCGACTCTCGAGACTCGTTCAAAGGACGGCCACTTCTCCCGCTTGCTGGTTGGTGGTGGCTCACGCCGAAGGAAAAGTCCCATTGACGAAAGGCCCTCCTCCTCCGTCGAGTCTGGCGTTCCTGCTTTCGGAGAGGATGCCAGGAACGACGTCGGCGTTGTTCAACCTACCAACATCTGCAGATCAACGCACAAATCCATACATAATCCATGAATATTCCTGCACAAATCCATACATAATCCGTCTGGACTTTCAGCATAAAATTAGTTAGTAGTCGCTGATCTGAAGATGATGGAGAAATCAAACGAGCGGCCTTGACAGGATCCGAATTGTTCCCTTTTCTATAATAATAATAATAATAATAAATTGTTGCTACCGTCAAGTCACGGGAATTGTGAACGATAAAAAGAAGTGGAACCAAACGTTTGTTTGATCCGGTCCAGCTTGGCGGTCACCGAAAAGCTACTGCAAGCCCTAATCGATCGAAAAGAAAGGAAGAAACGCCGGAAGATGCCATCGCAACGCGGAAATCGTCGAGAAAGGAGAGATATCGAGTGTTGAACGGCTTACATGGGCTGGAGAAGAGCCACAGAACGAGGCCGCAGAGGATGAGGACCACGGGAATGACGTGCACGACGTTCTCCGCGGATCTAGTCCTAGCCGCCTCCTTCCTGGCGACTTCGGACAGGGGATTGTACTTGGGGAGCTGGTCGGTGACCATCCTCTGGCCGGACGCTCCCGGTAGGGACACCCGCCCCATCGCCGCCGGGGGCAAGGCGCCCGGGTAGAACTCGTCGGAGACGCGGGTGGTGCTCCCCGACCTATGCATCGGGAGGCGGAGAGGAGGGGACGATTGGGGGACGACGGTGGAATGAAATTTGGGTGGGGGATTTGTTATGCTATCCACCCTCAAATCTTTCTTTCTGATATGTAAACAAAATAAATATTATAATATTCATGGTGGAATGAGAGCTGAAAAGATCGGCACTCAGCAGATGAGGGTCAAACAAGTTGTTGGTTGGCCAATTGACCAACTCAACCGACATCGTATTGCATCGTAAAAGTTCAGATTTAATAAATATATAACATCTATGTTTGTATTCATTAGGCACTCCTTTTGTTTTCTGTAATATCACCGTGAAGCCATGACCACAAAGGCATCTGAAATGTTTGGATTCAGCTTTCATGAAATAAATAAAAAACATAAGGTCAACGGTAAGGGTGGTGGGCATTCCGCATTGTTGAAGAGAAATCAGGTAACATCTGGAAGCCTTCAAATTACCAAATATTGTATGATGCCAAACGCCATCATGCAACATTCAAATACATACTTCCCTTAGATTTCGTTTTTTCATTTAACTTCAATTTTAATTTTAATAATTATAAAAAATTAAAGTTAAAAATAATTTTATAAATAATATTTAAACTATGTAATAAATTATGACGTAAGAATTTATGTATAAAAATTTATATGATAATAATGATATATAAAAATTTATA
>JAMKPZ010000603.1:0-95808 GCA_024699675.1 Amphibolis antarctica | reverse complement strand
GAGTCGAGAAAGGGTATGAATTTCATTCCTCTAACATCATGGCGCATTCAAGTCTTTCTCCTCTAACATCAAGGCATCTATTGTTGAATATTTCTACTTAACCATTGCATTTTTGTTTTTCTTGCTTTTGATTAATATTTTAGTTATGAGGTTCAATTTTTTTACTTTTAACTGTCTGTCAAAAGTAAGTACACTTATTGAAGACCACGAAATGTTATGTGAGGGGCATCTTTTATCATGTTTGTAATGCATCTCAAGTATATTTATCAACTGAATGTTATGCCACTTTTATTATGTTTTCTTGAAATTTTGAGTTTTCAGTTTAACGTTTGATGTAGTTTATGCTGTTAAACGAGCAGTCATTTTTAAGCAGGCATATATTTTACGTGCAAGACAGCTAGAGCTACTCATGCTAAGTATTTGTGTTTGCTCGACTAATTATTGGTACGGAGAAATTTTATTGTGTTCTTTTAGAGAAGAGTATTATTTCCCTTTGTATTTTTTTGTAGCATGACTGGGCTCCTCTTTTTTTCCCTATTATTGTCTCCACCATCTTCCCCTTTGTGCAGTTCTACCATCACCCTTGTAGTCTTTTATCTGATGAGCGAAAGTCATTATTTTATAATTAAATATGTAACGATTTATTTTTTTTTAACTTAAATAAGTAGCAATTTACTGTTCTTTTTTGGCGTGTAACACATAAATAAGCTAGAATTCACAATAGAAGGAAACGGTAAATTAAAACCTTGCAGGTATTAGTTTTTTATACACTAGTCATGAATAACTCTTAAATTCTTTTATGTGCATGCATTCCGAATAATTTTAATGCTTAAATCTTTATATCGAGTAAATCTCTACTTAATTCAAGGATTGTTGCATTGACATTGAACTTTGTGCATAAAATTCTATTTTTAGGATTCTTTGTATTCAAGAATCATGTGATGGTATTAATTTATTCAATCCTTAGATTTACCACTCAATTATGTTGCTTTGATATCATCACATCCTTGGTGAGAATGGTAAAGCATCGTCAATTTATAGTTGACTAACTTAGGCTGCATTTGGAACCTTTTTTGAATTAGAAAAATGACTAAGGGATATGGGCATGAACTTCTTTTTGTGAATTTGCTGCAGCCTTCCCAGACGTTATGAGTCATTCTGGAAAGAGCTGGACGTGGTGAAGCAATTGTGGAAGAATAGGTCAGAGCTCAAGGTTGAGGATGCTGGTATTATGGCCCTTTTCGGTCTGGAGTGTTATGCTATATTTTGCTTCGGTGAGATTGTGGGAAGAGGATTCACGATCACTGGCTACAAGGTTTGAAGTGGATTACCGCACAAACTCGGGATGGGGTGATTTTAGCGATCATTTGTGTTTAATGCAATTTTTTTTCTCACCATGGAGTATGGAAATTTTGGGAAACCATCTGTGCGTTCGCCACTCCCACTTGCCACAATAAGTTGTTCTTTCTTACAAAGATATCCACCCATTGTACCATGCAATTCCACCTTACAATTGCATTTTTCTTGTTTATTGGTTTCTGACATTGATGCTCGTGTCATATGATGATGAGTTCATTTGCCATCTGGTCTTGATACCAGGCTTCTCTCATCAAGGGACTCTTTGGCATCCTTTGGTCACGGATATGCCATAATGGCCATTGACCTACAATCCCCTTACACGGAATTTTTCTTATATGTGAAGTATGGCAATGCGAGGGGTGTAAGAATATCTGCTGATTGTTTGCTCGTTTGGCCTTACTGGTTGACTCAGGATATTTGGTTGTCAAATTTGAATGTGTAGAAATAGAGATATAAATGTTTTGATAAATAGGTGTTGATATGATAAGTAAGAGATTAGTTAGAAAAAGATTTGAGTAGTTACACTAATTGATTCTAAAATAAGGGAAAAACTGTTTTAGATTGTTTGATTAATGTACGGAAGGTTTATGTGACTTTTTTTTTGATAATTTGGAAGGTTGATGTACTTGTCTAGGAGGAAATGAGAATTAGTCAATGTTAGTGAAACTAAAAGAGGTAGATGCGAATAAAAAAGTATGTGGAAGTAAATATTGAAAAATTTTAATTTATGTGATGCAAAGAAAAATGTACATGGTTTGCCTTAGTAAAACGGTATTCGTTCTGAAATTATTAGAATTAGCTTAGCTTCTGGTTCTAACTGTAGTTAATCAAATTAGAATCAAAACTAATATATTTATTAATATTTTATTTAGTATATATAATATATCATGTAAACTTTAAATTTTGACCACTGGATCTTCTTTTTAACCTACAACCTTCATTTTAATATTATATAACTCCCATTCCAATGATAACATGATATTATTATGCAATATGAAGGGTTGGCATTGTTGACACAATCATTTGTTGAGTATTTTTCTTGTTTCTTTGATATTTACTTTATTCTCTTAGACATTCAATTTCTATGTTATGCAATTAATTGCTAATTTTTTGTTATATTGATGTTCATTGATGCCTCTTGACTTATAACAAAATTTTCATTTTGCAAGGGTATTGTGTTAATTGCATACTTATCTAACTTTTACTGTTCATGGTTCTTGTTGAATTATATACAGCCCTAAATGCAAGGTAGCAGAGTTCATATGATTATGATTTTAGGTTTGTTGATTTTGCCTTGTCACAATTTTGATGAAAATCCTATCAAAATGAGAGTTGTTATGACAGATTTCACATAGGAGTTTGAAAATTTTGCACAATGCTGCATTTTACTAAAATATTAGAATTGAGAAAAAAAATTGATTTTAATTTTACCTATTTTGTGTACTTTGCTCTCATAGTTTGAAATTTGATGGTAAAATTAAGTCATTAAGATACGTTTCAAATGAATTTTGCACAATAAGTTAAGGTTCCATAATTTTCATTACCTTTTTTTATTTTTTATTTTTTTCATAATTTTCATTACCTTAAAATCAATACTGAATAGAGTTGTTAATTGGGCTGTGTCAGCACGACCTAACATAGGTTGGCATGACACGAAAAAATTTTCGTGTTGTGGGTTGTGCTTAGGCTGAACCCTCAGGTCTCAGGTAGTTCATGTTGTGTTGGTATGACAAGAATTTCAACACGAAATAGGCATGACCCGGTCTAGCACGAGATTACGAGGTGGGTTGTCGGAGGAGGTGAGAGGGAAGGCCATGCAGGTCAACGGGAGGAACAGTCACTGAGTTGTAGGAGGGGGGGGGATCGGTCATTGGGTCGTGTAGTCGACGGGGTGAACGGTAACGTGTGCGGGCAAGCAGGCTAGGGAACCTTGCCTGGGCCAGCTGTTGGGTCATTAGGTTGGCCGTCGGGTCATTGGGCTGACAGTTGAGTCGCGGCGTTGGGTCCCAGGAAGAAGAGTCGAAAAGGGGAAGGGAAGATTGGAAGAACTGAAGAAGAGTGAAGATGAGAGAAGAAGGGAAGACCGGAAGTTAGAAGAAGTGAAGAATTGAAGTTTGAAGAAGAGAAGAAGAAGAAGAGCCGAAGTGCCTGAGCCGGCAACCGGGTAATTGGGTTGGCCGTCGGGTCATTTGGCCGACAGCTGGGTTGTGACGTCGGGTCTCGGGAAGAAGAGTTGAAGAAGGGAAGGGAAGCTCTGAAGAAGAGTCGAAGAGGAGAGAAGAAGGGAAGACCGGAAGAAGTGAAGTCGTGAAGAACTAAAGTCTGAAGAAAAGAAGAAGAACAAGAGGAAGAGCTAAAGTGCGTGAGTTGGCTGTTAGGTTATTAGGTTGGTCGTCGGGTAATTGGGTCGGTAGCTAGGTCTCAACGTCAAGTCCCGAGAAGGGAAGAACTGTGAAGTGTGAACTGAAGAAGAGAAGAAAAGAAGAAGGGAAGACTGGAAGAAGTGAAAAACTGAAGTTTGATTCGTCTGAACTCTAAAAAAGAGAAGAAGAATTGAATAAGAAGGGGAATGGGTGGCTGACGTCACGGCTTGTAAGGTCCAACGGTTGGGTCCTCGGGGTTGGCGTGCAATGGGTGGGGCATGCAACAGGCAAGACGTGCAATGGGCAGCTGGCTGTCGCGTCCAACGGCCAATAGATGGCCCACTTCCGTGCAACGGGTGGCTCGCTTCTGCACAACAGGCAGCCGGCTGTCGCGTCCAATGGTCAATGGGCGGCCCACTTCTGCGCAATGGGCGGCCCACTTCTGCACAACAGGTGGCCGACTGCCATGTCCAACAGCCAACAGGCGTCCCGCTTCCATGCAACGGGCGGCCGGCTATTGTGTCCAACAGGCAACCAACTGCTGCATCCAACAGCCAATGGGCGGTCTGCTTCCACGTAACGGGCAGTCGACAATCGGGTGTAACAGTCGGTTGCCGCCTCAAGTTTTCTCTGTAAATTGAGGAAGTTGAGTTTTTTCTTCTTCACCCAACTCATCTCCTCCACTCCAATCTCAAATCTCAATTTCTCAAATTTTCTTACTTAATTCACATTTCACAAATCATAAACAATAACTCATTACCAAAGTCAAAGTTCTGGAAGCTACAGATATCTTGAAGAAAACTTTCTTGAAGTTAAAGTAACGTTGTCAATGGAGACTACTAGAGTTTCAACTTTAACTGTGCTGTCGAGGAAGTCTTAGAAGAAAGTTTTCGTTTAGTCAAAGTACACAATAATGATGAAAGCTGTGACAAACGGCACAGAAGAGGAATGAGCCTTCTGCAACTTCTGTAATGTTGACTTCTCTTGCAAAACGTCTGACGGTACAGGTCATTTAACTAAGCATATTAGTACATGTGAAAATAAGAATAATGATAAAACTATTTAAACCCAATTTTCACTCCTAAGGGTAGTGTTACTTCATGGACTTATGATTCTGAAAGGATTAGGAATTTACATACTAAATTTATTTGTCAAGAAGATTTACCAATACATTTTGAAGGAAATAAACGTTTTGATAAATATATTAGTAAAGCATATTATCCACAATATAAACATGTATCTAAAAATACTATCAGGTCAAATATTATGAATTCATTTAATATGCTTAGATTAGAATTTATTAATGTTATTAGTACAATAATGACATGTATAGTATACATGGGTCAGCCCGTTGAAGGTGTGAATCGTATTGGCATTGATAGTACCATATCGACACAACACGATTGACACCTTTAATAGTGAATCATGATTCAGCAAAAAAAATTCTCTCAAAATTGTAGTTAAATAACAAAATAAAAGCAATGATTGTTGTTTATCATACCATTTGCTCATGGGTTGAGATCAATGACATGCTTGTTTGGTTGAAATAATCATTTACTAATTTGATCTATATGGTTACATCTATCTCTTATTCTCTAATATATTTATATGAGTGCATTTTACAAGCCCTTGCAAAAAATTTAAATAGAGAAGTGTTTACAGGCATCATTAGAGAATTGTTCCAGAGGTATCCTTCATTTTTAATTGAAATTAAATCACATAATATATTTCGTCTCAGATACATTGTCAAGAGATAAATTACACTTATTTGGATCAAGAATTTAGACTTATTTTATTACAAAATTAATGGCTTAACAAAAATTGGTAATTTTTTAAATTTCTAGATTAAGAACTTGTGTGATCGTAACCAAAATGTTATCATATGATCTTTGCTTTCTGTCTTCTCTCCCTTTCTTCTCCTCCCCTTTTTCTCTAATTAAATCCACTTTGAAATTTCCCCATTTTAACATTTTCTCAGGTAATCTGAAATTTTAGAAATAACTTAATTTTCAAAAAGCTTCTTTTGAATATTAACTCAATATTCTTTAATATTATTATATTAATCTCCCTTTCAATAAAAAATATTTATACAGAAATTGATATTTATCTAGGACTTTAGAAAATACGAAAAATAATAAAAAATAGTGAAGAATTTAATTTATTATTTTTTATCTTTTTTATACTTTTGAATGACGCAAATCTCTTATCGACGAAATGTAATCTATTGACTTCAGGCAAATTCAACAAGACAAAGCAGTGAATATTAATTTGTTGAGACATGCAGAAAAAATTGCTATGTATGCCAACATATACTATTTTCTATTTATTTATTTAATCTTTCATTTGTTTTGTTGTTTAGTCCTTTACTTTTCAGGTTTTTCATTACCCTGCTTGTATTAAACTTGTACGTACTTGCATAGATATTTTAAAAATATTATTTTAATGTTTCCATTGAACTTTTATACTCATTTTTCAATTGCAACTTCATAAAATTTTTTTATTAATTCATCACTTAAAAGAGCTTTACTTTTGTTATTACATGAAAATGACACCTAAATATATTTTCTTAAATTTCTTCAAAAATTTTAAATTTTTATTTTCTTTAAATTTTGTTTCTTTGCATGAAAAAATAAAAACAAAACTCAACTACCAGTCTGCCAATTAAAAATATTAACCTTAATAGGTGAGCTGGTGGATGATAACTAATCTTTGAGAGACCATAGATGCAAGTATGTGATCAATGTTTTTTAACATTAGTGTTATTTTTTAAAATGTACGAACCCTTCTTTAGTAATGTTTGTATGACTTCAGTTAATGACATTGAAGTACTTTTCTCGATGGAGTGAAATAATTTGATTCTATTTGTACTTAATGTATGTAGTTTTTTTTAAAAAGTTTGACCATAACCTCGTTTGATGTTGGTTTTAATCAATTTTCAAAATTATTATTCTTAATATTATTATTATTATGCAAATATTACTATATAAACTTCTACTATTTTAATTATTATGTATTTTTAACTTAATTTACAAAGTTCATTTTAATTTTAACTTTATTTGACTCTTAAGATTAGCGAAAATTAACCTTGAATAAAACTTATAGTATTGTATTTTATGTTAGATACGTTTTGCTTATGTTCAATCTTTGACATCATTTATTTTCCTTTATTTTTAATTTTTGACAGTATTCTCATTTTTTTATGATAATATTCATATTTTTTAATTAATTTATTTAATTATCAAAATTATTTTAAAAAAAATCATACTTTTTGACTTTGAGGAAAGGATTTGTCTTTTAAAAATTAATAATAATAAAAATTTAAAAATCTGAAAATAAAAAATTTTACGAGATCGTTTATATATTTTACGAAAATATAAGAAAAAGTATATTTATTTTTGAAAAATTAAAAATATTTTATATTTTTAATATTTTAATAATAATATTTTTTTATTAATGTTTAAGAAATACAAACTCCTTTCTCTTGTATATACTCATCTACCATTAAAAAAAAAGAAAAATGCCAGTCCGCCACTTCACGGTCCACCGTCTTTGGTTGACGGCAACAACCTACTACCTACCTGAAGCTTCTTCGTGTCTCCTCTTTCTCCTCGTCGCTTTTGGCGGTCGTTGCTCTTCACAACCCATATAAACCCCCACCTTCTCCGCTGCCTAACCCTAACCCGAAATTCTTCGACACGGCGAGGAGCCATCCCGAGGACTTCGATCTCTACGATCCGTTCGCCGAAGGTACGATCGCTTGCCCCCCTTCTCTCACATTGTGATCGCGAGTTTATGTCGTTGGATTGAGCGTTTATGTGATCTGGATTCGGATTCGATCGGTTGATTTGTTGGCTTGGCTTGGAGATTTTGGTTTGTGATCTGGCAAAAACGACCTGTGTTTTTTTATTATTATAAATTTTCTGTTTTGCTAATGGTAAGCTTTCGACTTGTTCTTTTTTGATGTGTGTGTTGTGTGGTCCGTGAAAGATTCGGTTGTAAGTAACTGAACTAGTTGAATGATGGCTATTTATGAGCTGAGACGTAACCCCGGCAGCTGAAAGTCTCTCCCACTTTCACGTATCTTGATGGTTGGACCACCCCCCTCCTCTCTCTGTCTCTCTTGCACCCATAGCAGAACGTTTAACTCTGCAATAGTCTACCAACAACCAACATAGGTGCCAACATAGCCAAAGACGGCCACCCGGTCTATCTGGAGGTCGGTATGAATCTAAGCTCGTAACAACTTGGTATTAGAGTCGGTCGAAGGAGAGGTTGCTTATGTGGAGATCGATCAAGATGAGATGTGGGAAGACTTGTTTTGAATGCAGCTAGAAAATCGTTTGGCTTTCAAGGAGCTTGTTGAGGAGGTTTCTGACCTAGCAGTAGAAGCTAGGAATGGGAGGGAACACCATGAGCTACCCTTGGAGGAGGTCGTCCAGGAACGAGGTTGATTTGACCAAGGCAAAAGGCAAGGAATCCTACCGAGGATGTCCTTCAAGATCTCCTTTACAATATTTCAAGGCGATGAACACCTGGTGGGTTGGGTACTAAGGGTAGAGAAATTTTTTAACTTTTACAATACATCAGAGAATCAGAAAATTAGATATGTTGACATTCATCTAGAAAGGGACACAATATAGTGGTTTTATTGATACAAATCCATCAGCGGTGACATCATGGCAGAATTTCAAGGAAGACCTGATTAGCAACTTTGGGGACAAGGAGGTGGAATGACCACTAGCCAAGTTCTCCAAACTTTGACAAAGCATTAGTGTCTGAGAATACCAGGGAAGATTTGAAAAGATTTTGAATTGAGTTCCTCAGCTCAGGGAAATAGACATGGTGACCATCTTTGTGAGTAGTTGTAGGAAGAAACCAGGGTGGACGTAAAGTTGTTAAACCCAATTCATTGGTGTCATGAGGTTCGCTTGAATTTAAGAAGAAAAATGGAATTGACATTGGTGATTGTGGAGACAAGAAAGGCAAGGAGTGGTTGTTGATAGGGAAGGTAGGAAGAGTAACAACAAGGAGGTGCCATAAGCATTGTACCCGTTTCCAACCTTTGCATTGTCCATGTATTATCATCGGTGGAAATGAATGAAAGGAGGGTCAAACACCTTTGTTACAATTGTGACAAAAGGTGGACCCAAGAGCACGAGTGTAAGACGTAGTCTCTCTCTTTAGTACAATGGGATAGGGAGGATGAGTTAGAAGAAGAAAGTCCAAAAGAATCGAAGCCATAGATCTTGATACACATTGTCATCTATGAAATCAAATCACAAACTATGTAGGTATGGGGGAAAATTCAAGGCTAGAAGGTTCTTGTAATGATTTAGAGTTGGCCAGTCATAATTTTCTTGACTCCAAGTTCATTTGCAAGGGTTAAGAAGGGGTAGAATGGAAGGTCTCATGAGCCAAAGTTGCCAATGGTGGAACCTTGGGGGTTGGTGGTGAAGGAAAGCGGGTGTTATTGCAATGCTAGGGACATTCGATAACAGTTGATGTTAAATTAATGAAGATCGACTTTTAAGACATGAACCTTGACGTTCAATGACTTTCATGTGCAACCGTAGGGTTCATCAAGTGGGACTTTGATTGTAGTTTGAGCAAATGGACCGAGAAGTGTGTTTACAATGTGTTAACTCTATAGTTGTGCAAGAGGTCTTGACCCTTTAAATGCAACAAGAATGGAAGGAAGGCCATGACCATGTTGCGATCTTTTCAATTAAATAAGAGTGACACAAAGAAAGGAACAATGAACTAAAAGATCTGACCTTGAAGGACTTATTTAGTTCTCCACAGTCTTTGGAGAAAACCTAACAACTTACCCCCATCTTGTTGGGTAAACCACTGGATTTTGCTCAAGGACGAATGTTGAGCTATATCAGCTCCCACCTATAGATACACTTCCAAAAGGATGAGATCAAATGGCAAGTGCAGGCTTCCTTCACATTGGGATTATTTGACCCAACAATAGTTTGCACTTTGCACCCATGTTGTTGGTGTAGAAGAAAGATGGCTGTTGGTATTTCCATGTGGACTATCAAATGCTTAATCAGAATGCCATCAAGTATTGATTTTTGATTCAATAGTGGATGAGCTCCTTGACAAGCTTGTAAAGGCCTGGTCTTATTTGAAGCTCGACTTGTGATTGTAGAATCACCAAATTTGAGTTCATCCTAATGATGTGGGGAAAACAACCTTCTAGCCTTGTGAAGGATGCTATGAGTTCGTGTTGTGCCCTTTGGCTTGACTAATGCTCCTTTCATCTTTCAGTTGGTGTTGAACTAGGTTTTCCAACCATTTCTTTGACAATTTGTACTTGCATTCTTCAAAGAAATCTTGGCTTATAGTTGTTCGAAGAGCATTTGCTCTATCTTCAATGGGTGTTGCAAAAACTTAAAAGCAACCATCTATTTGCTAGGGAGAGAAAACACAACTTTGAGCTATCTCAAGTGGAGTAGAAAGGTCATTTAGTCAGCCATGGGGAAGTATGGCTGTGGGAAGACAAAATTTGTTGCTTTTATGAATGACCTCTCCCCACTGATATAAGTCTCAGTGCCTTTCTAGGTTGTATGGGATATTATTGGTGTTTTATCGTTGGATATGGAGTTAAGGCTACCCCCCCCCCCCCCTTAATTCCTTGTTGAAAAAGAATGAATTTTGTTGGAGTGAAGAAGCCACGCTCACCTGCAACACTCTTAAACATGCCTTGGCAACTACCTTGATATTAATTTTACTCAATTTTTCAAAGGTGTCCGTGATCAAAGGAGACACTTTTGAAGGAGGTGTGGGAGTAGTGCTCATGCAGGAAAACCAGCCTATCTCCTATTTAAGTCAAGCCTTTAGTAACTGCTAGAAGGCTCTCTTAATAGATAAAAAGGAGATGTTGGTCATTTCAATGGTTGCAAGAAATGGAAGCATTATTTACTGGTAAGGAGGTTCACAGCTTGAACAGACTAGTGCAGCTTTAAGCATCTTTTGGATCAAATTATCCATACTTCAGCTCAATTGAAATTGTTGTCAAAATTACTTGGATTCGATTTTGATATTGAATATAAAAATTGGTGTACTAACGTTGTTAATTCCTTGTCCTGGTGGGAAGAAGAGATTGCAGCTATCTTTGTAGCAGTAACTAAGTTGGAACAGAATTAGGTACAAGATGCTTAGAAGAGCTATGACATTGAGGAGGACTTATAGTCTCTATGGAAACAATGGAAAAATCAAGAGCTCGGTCCAAAAAAGTATAATTGCAAGGAGGGCTAGTTGTAATAAGGGCTGACTAATAATTGGAGCCAAATCTCCCATCAAAAGCAAGTTGATTCAGGAGTTCCATGATACTCCCACCATTTAACATAGGATGAAGACTAAAACCTTCACTTCGTAGGCCTACTCTAACCACTACCCATACTAGAGAGAATTTGGGATGACATTTCCCTAGATTTTATAGAGGGGCTTCCTTGTAGTAGTGGCTATTCGATGGTAAGGGTGGTTGTTGATTGACTATCCAAATATGGCTCTTTGCTCTCAATTTGTCATCCATTCATGATTGGATCTATTGTCAAACTCTTCATTAACTAGATTGTTTGTCTTCATGGTTTTCCCACAGCTATTGTTTCTAATTGAGATCCTATTTTCATGAGTCAACTGTTGGAAGTAGCTGTTTTGACAATCCCATACTCACCTGAAGTTTAGCTTAGCTTATCACTCTCAAATAGATGGCCAAACATAGGTGGTGAGCCACTATCTAAAACAATCTCTGGTGCTTCTATGCCTTTAAAACCCATGAATGGAGTGACTAGATCACATGGGTTGAGTATCATTACAATACAAGCTATCATCACTTAATTCGAACCACCCATTTTGGGGTTGTCTATCGCAGGCCTCTGTCGGAACTTGTTAGCCACAAGCTAGGGACTGCAAGACTTGCCTTCATCGAAGACCATCTTAAGCAAGTCTAGGATGGTCTGTGACAGAACCCAGGAATAAATGTGAATCATGGCCGATTGATCCATAATAGACCAAGACTTTGTTGGAGAATGGGTGTACCTATGGCTACAGCCATATCAACAGTCTTCAATTGCCCGTTGAAGTAATCATGAACTCTCTAATTTTTTTTGGCCCTTTTCAAATCATTGAAAGAATCAGAAAGGTTGTGTATTAGCTCAAGCATCCAAACAATGCCAAAATCCACCCTTTTTTACATGTTTCCTTTCTCAAAAAGAAGATAGGACATCACCCAGTTGAGCTGATGCTTCATGAATCTGATATAGCTGCCAGACATCACAAGAGAGCTATCACCGTACTGGGAAGGAGGCTTGTTAAGAAGCATGGGTGACCTGCCACAGAACTACTGGTTTGGTAGGATGGAGGAGATGCTAATGAAGCTACTTGGGAGTCCTACAAAAACATAGCCAAACTTTGGCTGGAATTGGTCACCAGAGATGGTAACCAGTCTTAAAGGAGGGGGGAATGTTATAGTCTGTTAAAGATTCAGTTGTAATGGATTTTATTGTAAATAACTGAACCAGTTGTATAATGGTTATTTTAATGAGCTGAGATGGGGAGTAACCCTGGCAGATGAAAGTTTCTCCCACTTCCATGCGTCTTGAAGGATGGACCAACCCCTTCTTCTCTCTCCCTCTACCCTCTCTCTCCTGATTTCTAGGTGGAACTCCACTGGACCACCAACTTGCACCCATAACAGAACATTTAACTTTGCAATAGTCCACTGGCGACCAACATAGGGTGCCAATATGGCAAAAGATGGCCACCCCTGTTCATCTGGAGGTCATTACGAATTCAGGCTTGTAAGTTGTAACAGTGTGGATTGTGGTTTCCTGGTTTTGGGTGGGGAGTGCTGTCTTTTTGTTTTAGGTTTGGATTTGTTTGCAGTTGGCCATGGGGGATGGATTTTATGTGCAGAAGAAGATCTAGATGGCATTGTTTTAGCCGTTACTGTAGGTGAGAACAACTTGTTTTCATTTTTGTTAAGGAGGTCGTTGTCTCGTTAGGCAAGTGGAATTGAGTCTAGGAGGATCAGGTAACAGTAACAGGTTCCATGGAGGATTACATAGGGTGGGTCATTATTCTAATAAATAAAAATAAAATATTAGGAATATATCATATTAAAATCATAAATTAATATAAACCTAAAAATTGTATTAAAAATTCATAAAAATGTTCACAATTTCTAAAATTCTTCAATGGTCTTGCTGTCAATTTTATTGACCACATCAGGCACATCTTGCATAATAATTAGACAATCATTCATGAATTTTTCTGTTATTCAGTTATGCATTTGAGTTTCTATAATCTTCATTGTATAGAATACCTTTTCTATACAATTAGGATTAATTGAAATATGCAATGCTAACATTAAATGTTAATGCAATTTTCAAAAAAACTTTAAGTATTACTATTAGCCACAAATATACTTATTTTTAGTTGATTTTTCAATACTACTGAATTCTCTTTTATGTAAATAAGGAAAATAAAGTCCTGTAAGTATAATTAATTTTTTACAATAAAAGACATTATTTAAATCAAAAGATGCTTACATGCAACCCATAGAAGTAATTTTGTGATTTTCTCACTAAAATGATCATTAATCTTATTGATTAACAAATCAATCACACTATTGAAAAAACCAAGTTAATGGTTTTATTTTTTTTACTAATATGTCTTCTTAAGAGGGGTTGTATAATTTTATAAGGTGGTGCATAAATGTTAAACGAATGAAGATCAAAATTTATATTTGTATATAATTTATATATTTTTAAAACTAATCATATGACCCACCTTGCAAGTATGTGGCTCCACCACTGTCTGGTAATGTTTTGATGTAGTCAGTCAACATGATTATGGTAGTTTTTTGTATGAATCAACAAATTTATTGTGTGTGATCAACATTGTATCTGAATTCCATGCAAGAAAGGTTGTAGAGTGTTGGGCAGCCTTTTTATCCTTGTTCATCCTGTAGATGCTCTCCACAAAACTCATTGTGATCTCTTTGTTGCTAGACATATGAAAGAGATATCATTTCATTCTCTATCGAAATGTTTTGTCATGATATCACAGTTTTCACGTTCTTTATATTCCATCTATATCATTTCACTATGTTTAGGAATTTACAAGGCGTATTTTGTTTTTTAATCAATTATGATTGTCTATTAGGGACCGTAGCCATCCTCAATTCCTACACCTCTGAATTTGAAGTAGGATTATTTTCATTGCTAATATTTGTACGTTATTCACCATTATTCTTTGTGCTTATGGTCCTGCAGTAGGATCTATAGCTTGTGTTCTTGCAGGTGGGAAGTATTGATTCATGGAAGCAGTAAGATTTGGGGCTTCTCACATAGAACTCTCTGATTCTCATCCTCAAAAGGCCAAGAAATGTTCAACATTGTGAGTTTCTATGAGAAGTTCCCTATACATCCTTAATCAATTATTCTTAAGTTCCCCGTTGAATGTTAAACAAAGACATGGTTTTTAATTTATGCAAGGGACTTTAGAAAGTGTTAATATTTGTAAAATCAAATTTTGGAGTTACCCCCTCAATGTGGATTTCTTCATAAATTCCAATCAGTATTGAACAGAGAGAAATATATGATCATGTTGGTCTATAAGATAAATACTAATCAGTATTGAGCAGAGAGAATAGAGTGGTGCCACTTAACACCGGACCAATAATAATTGGTCTATAAGAAAAATATATATTCATCAGGTTTTTGAAAGTTCATTTCATTGATACAATTAATTGTAAATATCATTGAAAATTCAAAACAATTGAAAAGATGAACATAAAGATCATGGCATAGATATATTTTATTATTTTAATGATTGCAATACACTAAACCAGTATTTGAGGATATTCTTAGATTGGGTTGGGTGGTAAACCAAATATAATACCTTTTTAGTTGCTTGACATTAAACCAAATATCTGCTTGGAACAGCACGACCTTTGCATGTTTCTGAGTGGAATGCCAGACTCAATTTTTCCAGTTCAATAGCTTATAAGCTTATCCATATGGACCTTAGCTATGATACTAACAAACAGTCTTACTATGCACTTGAATTGTTTTATTGAAGTTTAAGGTACAAGAAATTGCTATCCAATATTCAAGTTGAGAGTTTGTATGAATAATTTTTCTATTACTTTGTTAAAAGAATGCCGACCAAGGCTATAAGATTCATAAAAGTAAGGCTTTTAAATACTTAAGATCTATAATAAGTAGCAATGGTGAAATTATGGAAGATTTATGACTCAAGTAGGATGAATGAAATGGAAAATGTTTCTAGAGTGCTATGTAATAAGGATATTTTAAAATTAAAAGGAAAATTTTATAAAACTGTTATTCACTTAGTTATGCCATATGGTTCAAAATGCTGAGTTGTAAAATATGACCATATGCAAAAACTTGGTGTTGTTGAGATGGCATATGTTTAGATGGACAAGTGGTAATACTATAATGGATAAGTTAAAAAATGATTTTATTAGGAATAAAACGAGAGTTGTACCAATAGAAGATAAAATAAAATAAATTTAAGTGGTTTGGTCATATCCTTAGAAGACCAAGAAATGTACCAATTAAGGAAAATTAACTAGTGTAGAAAAAACTAAAAGAGATAAATGTAAAACTATTTGGTTAAAAATTGTAAGAATAGATTTAAATTTATATAATTTAATTGAAGATTTAATTATAGATAGAACCACAGAAGAAAAGGGGTCTTGTGGCTGATTCGACATAGTAGAATTATTGTTGTTATTGTTTGAATGTTGACCCCAAATATTAGGATTGAGGCATTTGCTGTTATGTATTAAATTTGATAGAAACAATGTTAAATAGCTGGGTGCCTTGGTGCTGTGCGGGCATTCATCTAGGTGCTTGGGTGGATATGGTGGTGGGCTTTTCATGGCAAAACCTTTTTTCTGAAAACCAGAGGCAGAACTAGTAATGGATCCAATAATGATTCATGATTTTGTTAGTGTTTTAATTAAATTTGGATAAATGAACCTTTTGTTTTGGCTAATGTCTTAGTCATTCAATATTTTATTTAATTTATGTATTGTTTAAAAATTGTGTTTTACATCTTCACAATGTTAATTGATGCTTTCTTGAGTTTAAAGTATGAATATTAGTGCATGAAACTGTTTAATTATGCTCTATTTCTTCAAACATAAATATAGGTGCATGTCTGAAGTTTTTTATTGAATTTAATTTGGGTGCTAGTGCCCAACTCCATCACCTTGGTCCTTAATAACCTTGGTCGGGAGAATGTCATGGTGATCATCTCTATGTTCCAACCTCTAATGGAAAATAGTTTCGTATTAACTGTTGCGCCTTCTAAAGCTATGATAGTTTTTTTTATATATGTTGTTGATATTGATAGCTTAATATTTTAATGGGGCATATTTTGCTTGGCCTAGTTTTGAAAGGAAGAGATCCATTGGCGTATCACGCAAGTCATCTCTAAGGAGGACAAAAGCTTCTGTATTCTGCTTCCATCCCTCAATTGGGAGGAGTTTTAGCTCAAAAATATCATATCTACAACTACCCATTCAGAAGAGGAACCAAACAGCTGAAGTGTCTTTATCATCTGGAGCATATACATACGAAGAAAATGTCCTCAAAATGCATTCACATGCTACAGAAGATAAAGTTGGAGTGCTGTTGCTAAATCTAGGAGGGCCAGAGACACTTCATGATGTTCAGCCATTTCTTTTTAATCTGTTTGCTGATCCGGTATGTAGAATATTCTAACCCAAAGGATTGTGTAAATTAGACATTTGTCAAATTTAGCCCAGATCAAAATAAGCACTCTACATGGGAATCTCAATACTCACATAGTTGAACATCCACGTGCTTTATTTGGATTTTGCCCATTCAGAAATCACATTGTAAGAATGAGGCATCCAAATCAAGCTTCTATCTTGAATATCTGATAACTCGATGTTTGTAATTGATATTTAATGTTCTTTTATACTCTGATCTCATCCATTGATAACAAAATAATTCTTTGAGCAGGACATAATAAGATTACCAAGGCTATTTCAGTTTCTTCAGAGACCATTAGCTAAATTAATCTCAATCATTAGAGCTCCAAAAAGCAAGGAAGGTTATGCTTCCATAGGAGGTGGCTCCCCTTTGCTTAAGATAACAAATGAGCAGGTTCTTTCTTGCCCTTTTCTCCCATGCATCATCATCCAGAAATTCACCTTTTGAGGCTTATCAAGTAAAAACTGCAGACACATGTATTTTTCTTTCGTTTTCATCAAAAGATGAGAAGATAGGTACTTGCAACTGTCATTTGAGCATTCAGATCATTTGTTTGTGACTCACAATTATTGATTCTTTTTCAGGCACATGCACTCAAATTGGCCCTCAAAGCAAAGAAATTAACTGCAAATATATATGTTGCCATGAGATACTGGTATCCTTTCACCGAAGAAGCCATGCAGCAGGTAATTGGCAAATTCCAAACTACCTACCTATAATAGGAATAATGATGCAAGAATATAATTATATGGTCATGAGATTCATAGAAGTTTACTTAGGACCTCTAATAAGTAGTAATGGGAAATTATGAAAAATGCTATTTATAGGATTAAAGTAGGGTGGGTGAAGTAGAGAAATACTTTTGAAGTATTATATGATAGAAGAATAGTCTTAAAATTAAATAAATTTCTATAAAATTGCTATTCATCTAGTTACACTTTATGGTTCACAATGTTTTTCTGTTAAGCATGATTATGCACAAAAAAGTTAGTATTGTGGAGATGTGAATACTTAGATGAGTGGTAATACGACAAGTAATAAGTTAAAAAATGATTTTATTGGAAATAAAGTAGGAGTTACACTAATTGAAGACAAAATAAGAAAGAGAACATTGACTTAGGTTATTTTAGTTCATATATTTAGGAGACCAAATGATGCACTTGTAGAAAAAGCTCTTACAAAAATTATGTACAAAAGAAACTAATGGTGTAGATGAAAATTACCTAAAACTATGTAGTAATTGTGAGACAATATTTAAATTTATGTAATTTAACTAAAAATTTGACTATAGATGAAAATATATGAAAGAATATGATTTATGTTATTGATTCAATGTAGTGGAATTATGATTTAGATTGTTTTCATTGTATAGGATAACGTGGATGTTTGACTTTTTCTGCAAAAATTAAGTTTATAACTTTCATTATGAGATTTGGGGTAAATCAGAACCTATTATTTAGTTTGTCGTAATTTTGGTTAAATTGATTATTTCTTCTTTTGTTTTGCATCAAATATAAATCCTTCATAACAATGTCACCATTTTTACATTTTCAGAAATTTCATGCAAATTTATTTTTCATAATTTTCTACCTTGCTCATGTTTTGGTATTCATCGCAGGACTCTATGCTTTCTTTGCCATTTGAGTTTTTTTTGCCTTCTTTCCAGTGTATTGTTTTACTGATTAATTTGTATGTTTGCATGTGCATGCACCTAATATGACAGATTAAGAAGGACATGATTACAAGACTTGTTGTTTTACCTCTTTATCCTCAGTTCTCCATATCCACAAGTGGTTCAAGTATTCGTTGCCTTCAAAATATCATTAGGTGTGGCATTAACTACTACACCACATTATTACTGTTTTGATTAACAAGTTTCCTTGTCTTGTAAAAAATTCTAATATATATTTGATTTGCTGGCTGCTTAATTTATGATATTTTCCAGGGAAGATTCCTATCTTGCAAGATTGCCAGTGTCAATCATAGAATCATGGTACTATCGTCAAGGATATATAAAGTCAATGGCTGATTTGATAGAGAAAGAGCTAATTACTTTCTCTAATCCCAAGGAGGTAAAAATATGGTCTTTTTGTGTTATTTTTTATAACGATTTTATTCAGAATAAGGTAGGAGTTGCACCTATTGAATATAAGATAAAAAAATCGGCTTAGGTGATTTGGTTATATACTTATGAGACCAAGGAATGCACCAATTAATTGAGGAGAATTAGTTTGTGTAGAAGAAAGTAAAAGTAAACTTAAAACTATTTGGTTAGAAATTGTAAGAAAAGGTTTAACTTTATGTAATTTAACCGAAAACTTGATTATAAATATAACTATTTGGAAGAAAAATATTGATGTGACTGACCCCATCAAATTGTTGTGCTGTTCTTTATAAAACTTAACTCAATTATGTCAGAAAGTATTCAAAGAAGTGTACATTTTCAAATTTTTTTCTAAGATACATTTACCTTGAATGGTTTAGTCTTACATGAGTTAGCTTAATTTTTTGTAATATACTTGATTTATTTTTCTATATACTACCTACTGAATTTTAATTTTGCCAATTCAAACTGCCAAAAGTATCACATTATCAACTTAAACTTTTCAATTAGTTTTATACTTTGTGCTTCAACACTTCCATATGGTTTATCTTGAATTCCAGCAATAGTAGTTATTTGGGAAAAAATTGGAAACTTTGATTCAATTTGTTATGAACATCAGTGGAAGTAAATAGACTTGTTAATGTGCCTTACAAGTCCACGTCCCATGTCAATGTTTGTGACCGTACTTCCTAGATTTCCTGTGGATAACCTAATAGCAGTATTACTGCTTACAGGGCAGGGGCTTGAATATATTGTATCCACGAATAATTCCTTCTTTGCTCACTTGCACAATGGCTTGTAGGTTATGATATTCTTCAGTGCACATGGAGTTCCAGTTAGCTATGTTGAGGAAGCTGGAGATCCTTACAGGGATCAGATGGAAGATTGCATCAATTTGATTATGGAAGAGTTGAAAAATAGAGGAGTTGACAATGCTCACACTCTGGCATATCAGGTATGCAGATTTTAGTTCATTTATTGGACCATTATTTGTCTCCTTTTTCACACATTGTTACCAATTGGTATTTGATCTTTATATTCCAGAGCCGAGTTGGGCCAGTTCAGTGGTTGAAGCCATACACAGATGAGGTTATTATTGAACTTGGCAAGAAAGGTGTCAAGAGTCTCCTAGCTGTCCCCATAAGGTATACTTCTGTTTTGACAGTTGAATGAGGACCCCATCTCTGATGACCTGACACATGCACTTGGGTTCTCTACTACTAGATGTGTGACATCCAATTGTCTTTGAAGAATCGATTCTATAATTTTGATGCACTTCTTTCTTGCAAACTCCAATAGTTTGTCATCGTGTGTTTCACCCTTGGTGCAGTTTCGTGAGTGAGCACATTGAAACTCTGGAGGAGATTGACATGGAGTACAGGGAACTGGCTTTAGAATCAGGCGTAGAGAACTGGGGTAGAGTACCTGCTCTGAATTGCACCTTCTCATTCATAACAGATCTGGCAGATGCTGTCATTGAAGCACTCCCTTCTGCTTCAGCTATGACAGACACAAGAAGCATGGAGGCAGGAGCCAAAACAGACCCATTACAGTTTGCGATCAACCTGTTCTTTGGGTCCATCCTTGCCTTCTTTCTGCTCTTGGCACCTAAATTGATTTCCACGTTCAAAAATTTTCTACCATAGATAATCTGGAGACTATAAACTTTTGAAGATTTTCATAGATAGCAAGGAAAAAGAGCTTCACAGACACGCACACTGACATAGACAATGACACACACACACAAGGTACAACTGTAATATGAAACACAAAATTTCCTGACTCATGTATACAAGGTACAATTTATTTAGTTCTCCACTTCTCATGGACTTCAGTAAGATTTGCAGCTTTATACGTTGGTAAACTTTTTTTTGATAATGATAATGCTTTTGTTTGTATTTGAATTTAGTTCTCTTTTCCATAGGGTAGAAGATTAATTTAAACTATATATATGCTTGTGCACTAGTTGATTCAGCAAAACATGAATCATAAGTTATTTTGAAAGGAACACCACAGTTTTCATAAGCTAGTTATTAGTCATATGAAAGCAAGCCATATGTTGGTGGTAAAATATAGCATGACATAGTGAGACTATATGTCTGTAGAGCACCCATTGCCCCATAGCCTATACAATATTGATGAACAGGTCTCCAACCAAGCTAACTCAATTTGTGTCGTTGCCATTGCTTGAGGGCTTCTTCCTCTTATTATCATTTGCACGATTCCTAATTTTTAGATGAATTATTTCTTAACTTATCCTTTAAAGCCGTATTGCTCATTCACTCAAACATTTGGCAACTGATGCACTTATGTTTTTATTTATATTTATTTATGTATCTTTTTCTATTTTATTCTGGTTACTAGCTCAACACTATACTTGATGAATTTTTTCTTTTAATTGCACAACACTCCAAAATGCATTTCTCTGCTTCATTGTATCCTTGCCATGCCTTCGTAAAATTTATTCTCTTTTTGTATTTATGTTATTTTTGTCTAGATTTAAACTTATAACTTTCTTTGTAGGATTTATATATATATATATTGATAAAATTCATGTTGTGCAATTTGATAATCGGTAGTTTTCCTTTGTGAATCCACCCTCTCCATGTTTCTGCAAGAGGAAAAGGTTACGATTGATTTGATTGGAGAATTCTAATTTTGTTGCTGCTTGTTAATCAAATCCATCATCTATTTGAAGTCATCATCCCAGTTAATGAGAACCAGATGCAACATTGACCAAAGATAAATTTTGTATACCCTGATTGTTATTAATATGGGCATGCCCTGCACCATATATATATATATATATAAACAACCCACCAATGTTTTTATGTAAGTGATCTTTCTTGATTTCATGAATAATTAATTCATGAGAAAAGTTTATTGAGATTCAATACCAAGCAAAGTCAACTAGTTTCAAAAGAAACATTTTCCTATAAATGCTATAAAGAATCATCAAGAGAAACACAAAATCATGTTTTTAGATATTCCCAATTTTTCTCACAATCAAATTCCTAAGCTGCTCCAAGGAAAAAAATTGTTCATGGCAGTGTAGGTTTCTTGGAATATCTTCACTTAAATTTGAATTTGGAATATCTTCTCTCATAGTGTAGAGTGAAAGACCAAATACATTATTACATTTTTGATAGTTCCAAAGAAAAAGTGGATCCTACCATTTATTCATGCATGCATGAAAAGATACCTTTTAAGATATTGGTCCATCAGCTACTAATAGTGGTTGACATAATTGGCCTAACACTTGGAGACTAGGAAATGAAACTTGTATTCGAACTCAAGCAAAAATATTATTATCATAAAAGAAATCTTGGTCACTATTCTCATCTACTTTGAAAATTCCACTTTGGCAAACAAAGAATAGAGATGTATCAATAAAACTCCTTGAGAAAAAATTCCTAGGAAAAAAGTTAGAAGATCTAGTGGAATTAATATTTTCCTTCAAGTTAAACCAGGGGACATGCTTTCACATGAAATTCTCCCATGAGATACACAATAGGTGGAAGAGAAGAGCAAGTACAACCAAATTAAAGAGGATGAGGGGGAGGTAATGGTGGAAGGTGGCAATGACAAAGTGTAAAGGAAAACCTACCTTCTCTTATATATGCTTTGAAAACACAAGACCCCTTGATTTAGCATCCAATGGTTATCTCTAAGTTTTTTTTTTCCAATGTTATTACATATATAACAACAACAATATTAATATTGTTCCCTTATTGAAATCCAAGGCCAGCTTTACTTTCAACCAAAAATGAAATTCCCAAGGGAGACATGAAAGCAAGAGGGGCATGTTTTCTAACATTCCCTCCAAGCCAATCAAAGCAGCCCATCAAATCAAACTTCCAATTTGGTTTCGACAAATCAAAAGAGAACATCAATTCTGATGGGATGGGGGTCTTGATGTTGCACTAAACCATGTAACCTTGTATGGAATTTTGAATTCAAATTGATTAAGAAGCCTATGAGCAAGACCAGACTTGCAAAGGAAAGATGAATTGCACTATCTATATATAGTTGTCTCATGAGAATGAAATTGTTAAAGTTTTAGCTAAGTATGTATGGATGCAATTGTAGGTTCTGTGTGAATATTCCTATATTAGATAAAATAAGGACAGAACTTAAATTACTTTTCTCAAGTGATATTAAATATTTGAGTGCCCATATTTCAGTATGATATTTTTGGAAGAGATTCAAATACACGTAAACCTGCTTAGTATAGAAACTATTGATTGTTGTAAGACTTGATAAAATGCCCCATATATTGATATAAGAGTAGAAAATGTGTGCAGTTGTATATAGGTATTCACTTGATTCATTAATTATTTTCTATTAATTTGGAATTAGATGCACTTATTTCAGTAGGTTACCTACATGGATCAATACATCACTTTGACAAGCATGTGATAGGATTGTAATGTGAGAAAAGTTCCAAACTAGCAAATGCTTAAGCCACTTCATGTGTGAAATTTATAAAAAAGATAACAAGATTGGTCTTTGTGTATTTACTTGGATGTTATTGTAGGTCAATTTGAAAATCAATATTCCAGTGTTGTGGCTTCTACAAACAAGCATATGCTAAGCACAGAGGCAACTTGGAGAAGTCCTACTTAATTAGCTAACTTCCACCAAAACCTGAGATTCTTACTACTTTATTACTAAGTTGTTTTCAGATAAAAATGTCATTTAATCATCATAAAACATGAATAAGGATACATTGTGCCCATTGTGTACCAAACCAATTAAGTTTTCAAAATATATGCACTCCAAAAGCTGGCGCTTCTAAAACACAATCCAAACATTAACTTTTATAAGTGTAAACTGCTCTTTCTTCAAATGGGGCCTTCCAAAAATAACTTCTAGAAAGTTGGTTTTGTATGGTGGTGGTTCTCAGGAGCTGTGATTTCCTTCATAAAAAATATATATCAAAACATATAGAAATGGTTGGTTTCGTTTTTGCACTAATTGGAAGAGTACAAAATGTGAAGAATTAGTTCTACCAAAAGCTAGGCTTAGAGTTTAGACTACTTTAATCAGTAGAAGCTAGATTTTGGAGAAATAGCTGGCCCTAACTGCTAATGGACAAAAAGTCATGGTCCGTGGACTATAATGGGCGAAATTGAATTTTATTTACTGATCTTCATGGAATCTAACAGTATAGGCTTTGACTTTCATCTGTTTTCTTAATTATCATTTTGTCATCTTCTTATTCATAGAATAATGTTTCTAGAGGTGCCCATGCATGGGTATTCTTTTTACCATGGCACCTAAATTTTTATCATTATTTTATATTTAAATTAAAATCTAATCATATCATTAATTGGTTAGTCCATAGTATAATAATGGTTGAAATTTATCAAAAATTAGTGAGGCAATGTTTACAGTCATCTAATAATAGCATTTATATGATTATAACTTCTTACACCTCATGCATTTATGATTAATTTGAGGATTCTTGCAGGAAGGTTAATTTGATTACAACTTCTGCAAATTAAAAGTCAAACCCACTTGTCAAAGGGTAAGAAGGTAAGAACTCCCTCATAAATAATAGTCTATCTATGATCTCACGAATTGTATAACACAAGTTTCAAACACATTCAAATCCCTGGACCAAAAAGATAATTGCATATATTCAAATTTAAATTTCTTAGTTGATGGAAAAAATTGTGTTAAGTGTAATGGGTATGTGTGTGTGATATATATATATATATGGATTTGGGAACAACACGGTTAGGAGATGATCATGACAAGGAAATCAGGTAGGTTATGGGTGGTAGGTGTGTGGTGGTTTCTTGGTCCCTGTCTTTTTATTGATATAAGATTTGGAATATGAATTCTAATTAAGCTGTGCGATGGACATGGTATGATAAGATTTGATCTTATCTCTCTTTTTATGCTGCAATATTTGGAAAACCCAAGGTCAACACAATATTTTCTGTCAATGCTCAACTACTGTAGATATGTCCTATTATATTTTCCCTTCTAATTTAATGTCGGTGATTTATTTGTTCAATCTGCTAACAAGGAAGCTGTTCTAAATTTGATCTGCTTTGTTTTCCAACGATTTCAGTCATTTCTTCTGTAATTCTCTGCATTTCTAAAATGTCTTTGAATCATTTTTGATTCTGCATCTCATAAACAGTTAGCAGAAAAATAACTGAATAACAGCAAAGCAAACAGTCTGATAGGTAGATTTGGATTTTGTTTAGTATTGAGGTGTTTTAGTTCCAATAACCGTAAAAAATTGGAATTAAAAGTAGTTTTGTAAATGGTGTTAAAATTGTATAATAAATTGTAAGGTAAAAATTTATATATAGGAATTTGTGTTGTAATAATAATGTATGAAAATTTGTAAGGAGTTAAGTTTTTCATTTTCAAACAAAACCTTAATTTAGAAGATTGAATTTTAATCTTTGCCTTTAAGAGACTGATATAATATAATCCTTACTGATTTTACACCTCAATTTGTTTTCCTGTACATGCTTCCAACCTTATAATCGAGACAATCATACTCTTCAATGCTGGTGTTTGATCATCAATTGCAGAAAATACTCATCAAATACTCAAAACTCTCTAAATAAGTAAAATAGGCAAGTATGTATGTATGTATGTATGTATGTATATATACAAATGTTGAACTAAAAATTCTATCTTAATCAATAGTGATGAACTTTTCAATTCATTATTATAGGCCTAGAAAATCTGTCATTACAATATTTTATTATAATGAATGATATCTTTTGTCTTGAAAAGCTAATTTTTCGTAGTGTAGGTTTTAGAGTGCAAACCCTAACCCTAGACATACTCGTGCTTGGTTGGATGCCCAACAACTGACAAACGTTGGCACACATGCAGCAGGCTCAATCGTGTCAATCTTAGTCATTGCTCCTCTTCCTCTACTTTAGCTTCATTTGAAGTTCATTCTAATTATTTTTTAAAATTATTATTGTTGTATAAATTTTAATATATAAATTATTTTAACTTCAATTTTATCTAATTCAAGGTCTTTTGTCTTTATGTGTGTTTATCTGTAATTCTAGTTTTAAGTGAAAACTTTACTTTTGTAACTTCATTGAAGTTATTTTTAAATTGAAGGTGTACTATTTTAATATGAATTCGTACAAATACAACTTTCACAGAAAATTTAAAATTGAAGTTTTATTGACAGAAAAACGACACCTCGTCTTCGTCGTCGTCGTCGTCTAATTTCTTCACCTCCGTGCGTGAGATATCGGGTATCTTTGGACGGATCATTAATGAGACGTCACGTTAGGGTGTAAAAGAATGACTTTTGAGTATTGACCTCATGAGCCGCCCTCCTCCGCCCTGGTTGGTCCTTACTGTTATCCCCGTGCACGGAGGCGTCTGGTCCACATCCAGCGGGCAGTACCTATATTTTGATATTATATAAACATATTTTGTACCGTACATTATAACATTTTACAATCTATTTATTAAATAATTTTTATATTATTTATTATTTATAAAAGTAAAATAATATTATTATATTTATCATAAATAAATAAATAATATATTTTATCGTAAATCGTAAAATTCAACTTACCTTAACTCAAACGATCAGCTGCACGCGTGCATGCGCACAGTTCGATGGATGGAATCAGACGCTGGTGGACTTGTTGGCAAGTGTAGGATCAGCGGGAGCAGTGCGCCATTGAAGAGATGGAGGGAGCCCTGCTCCCCATCAGTCAGTCTGCCGGCCAGCGTAGCCTCCTGTAAGCTGCATGCCATCAATCGCATCAAAAGATGAACAGAAACGGCAGGTCTGCTTGCTGCTCGCATAAACATTCGTGGGCAGCAGCCCCACACCCCACCGGCGAATGCGACTCTCAAAGTCTACGAGGTTGAGTTGATTGGATATGTTCCATCAACTTATATATATATACAAGTTAAAGTTGGTACATTACTCTAACCGCACAATTGTGTAATTAACTGTAAAAGATGAGATGGTACGAAGTTAAACTTCTCAGAGATTAAACAAGAACCAAAAGAAAAGTGTTGGAGAAAGACATAACAAAAAAGCCCAGGGAGTGGAAACGGAAACTGATTATTGTTGATCGTAGCATTAGCCAGATTGGCGAGAGCAACTAAATGAAGCACAGGGGAGTCGGGAGAGTTGATGAGCTGTGACACTATTCTAATCAAAAAGAAAAGCGAGTAGATATCGAGTTGATGATACCTTAAGAGGTAGAATGGAAAGTTAAATGATTCCGAGAAATCCAAATAGTTCATGAAAAGGCGAAGATAACACAGCGAGAAGCGAATACAGGAAGATTGAGTTTGAAGAAGTTGGGAGATTTAGAGAAAAGACAATAGAGGTTACAAAATTGAATATCTCTCGAGTTAGAAGCGGAGAGATTCCAAAGATAATTGGCGAAATAGCAATCAAAGAACAATTGATTTGATGTTTCACCGAAATCGTAAATGACAGACCTTTTAGCTTTACCAATTTCAACCTTCACTACAAGAAAATTCGTATATGGTCATAGATGTAAGTTGAAATCCTTTACTATAGCTCACTATTGCACACACACTCACACACAGTCCCAAAATCCTATCAAAATTTCACAAGATGAGTGAAGAATCAACGCAACTTCTTAAATCACTTGTACCTTCAACCAAAATTATATATGGGTTTTGACAGGCTCACTTCTTCAATCCTACCTATGATTTATTCTTTTACAGACAAGGCCAGCACCTGCAAAACCCTAGAGCAACACATTGCTAAAGAAGAAGTGACGTGTTGTACATCTTGTGCCCAAGCTAAAAGTTGGGGTGGTTGGACTGCATAAGGTGGTAATTGGCAGGGAAAATTAATCCTAATTAATGCCCTCCATGAAACTTGAGCTATAATGATAATTAAATAGTGGGTTTGTTCGAGATAGCTCTTAACTTTTGATGCAATTTGGAGTAACTTTGGTGCAGTTAAAACAAACATGCTTGATCTTATTCTTACAGCAACTCCTAACTCTTGGTGTACTTGCTCGATCCTTCTAAGTTCATTTTTTTCAAAAACGAGCTGTGGCTTTTGAACCACTCCTTGTCGCTCCTTGTCGTCTTTCTAACCAAAAGACGCAGAAACCCTTTCGTTCAAGAACACACTCAAAACTCGCCTTGTGAAAAAATCCCTTTCGCTTGAAAACTCGCTAATATGGCAAAGTTACAAGTATATCTATTATGTGTTATGATACTGATACACACGTGTTGAGTGACTATAGCGATACTATAAGTCAAGTTGTGATCAATTGTGACGAGAAGTTGATTATGTCAAAATCTAAGATGGACCACATTATGAATCTAGCAATTGCTCGTTCATAGTGAACAAAGCTACAATCAAATGACTGTATGATATTGCTGACTACTTATAATTAAGGAGATGTTAAGTCTTTATTATCAACTTGAATATTTGGTATAATGGTAGTACTTAATGTTAACAAGTAGTATTAAAGTTAAATATCGTAAGTTTGAGTCTTAGCAAATGGGTGCTAAGGAGGATATATTGTTGAGTGACAATAATAAGAGGTTAGTGATATTGAAGACCATGATATGTTAAATCATAGTCAACTATGGTGGAAAACTGATTATGTCAAATGTAAGGATGAACCAAATCATGAGTTCAACAATCACTCACTTATGGCAAAAGATGGGTTAAGGTTGAGTTACAATTGAAGTGGTGAGTTAAGCCACTTTCGAATAGTTGTGTGATATTACTGACTATTTAAAGGAAGGTATTAAACTTTTACTATCAGTTGTTGTAGTAACTAAATTGAGTTTTGTTGTCAAAACCAATACATTATTGAATTAAGACAAATTAACATTTGCCGAATTGTTTCTTATGTTATGATTACTTTTGGTAAAGCTTATTTTAATTAGAAGTTTAATTTTATTTGGAAGTTGTAAATACATATATGCTAAAGAGAAGTGTTTATTGAAAGTATGACTCATAATAATCAATGTTTATTATTTGTTTGCTTGGAGAAAGAGAAGAGTGACATATAAAGAAAAAAAAAGTTGTTATAACAGAGCAGTCAAATTTTTTAAAAAAATTACTATTATAAATTTTGAATAATTTTTAGTATTTTTAATTTTTATAAGAAATTAATAAAAAAAATTTAAATTATTATACTGTATTGATTTTTTAAGTACTATAATAAATTTCTTTAATTTATTATAATCACTTGTATAAATAATTTAATAAAATAATAAACAATTTGTATTGCTATTTTTTTAAAAAAAATCACACTTGAAAAGTACTTAGATTTAATTTTTATAAATCCTATTTATATTTACATACAAATTTTTTTCAAAATTTCTATAACATACAATAATTTTTTCAAAAAAAAATTATTTTTAAATTTTTATTTTTTTACTTATATTTTTTAGATTTCTATTTCTTGAACTTCTAATCAACCGACAGGAAAAGAAAAGTATCTTACCTTTAATTTATTACCTTTACTTGTAGATGACGAGTAATTATGAACTGCACGTGAACTCCATGTGAGTTGATATAAGATGACTATGGACTTAATGCATGGGTCTATTCTGTATTTATTTCCTTAATAAAATCTTAATAGCTATCATTAACCTTGTAATATTTTGGGGATTTTTTTTACATGCCTAGGTACTTCATGTGTAAAATCTTTACAAATATTAGTTGACTGTTCATTTTTGAGGCATGTCATTAACTTCAACTTTCCTTATTACATGATTTAATGACAGATGATCTATCATTGTATAGATAAAAAAGTGAGAATTTATATGAATTGTCACTGTATAATCAATAATTTATCATTAAATATGACAAATAATGACGAATCTCATTTATCACATTTCAGTTTGATTTGTTACTATATGTGTGTATCTTTAGTGTTAGATATAATAATTTGTCACTAATCACTATCGTTATAGTGACAAATGATAAAAGTGAATAGTGACGGATTTTAAAACTTTTAATGATAGATACATCTATTACTAATTGTCATTTTTCTTGTAGTATTTTTTATCACACGTTGCAATATATATATATATATATAACCCCTATTTTTTCTGATTTCTTTCCGTTTTAAAATCTTTGTTTGTGTATCTTTTGTTTGGTGGTGTAAACATTATTATCAAATATTTAATTATTAATTTAAATTTATTTTTTTTATCTATATACACTATTGGATTTTAACTTTTTAGGTCAAGATTTTTTCTCTTTTTCACGAATTTTTTATGTCATTATCATTGTATAAATAATTATACATAAATTTATATCTTATAATTTACTACATATTTCGTGATTACAATTGATTTACCATAAATAATATATAATAAATACAATAAAAAAACTCTATAACAAATACAACCAAAGTCATTAGTCTAAAACTTTGAAATCCCTTTTTTTAAAAAAAAAATTCTTCAATTTATTTACAAAGTGAGGTTCCGAAAGAGTGATAATTTTAATATCATGAATCACAAACAAAGTTGAGATTTTAAAATTAAGGACAAACATTTTAATCAATTGAGATGGATCGCAGTGGTGTAAAATTAATGCGAAATATTTAATTATTAATTTAAATTTATTTTTAATGTAGGAACCACTTGACTTTTCATGAGTTTAAAACCTTTTGAAATCACTTTTTTTGTAAAATAAAATTCTCCGATGTATTTATAAATCTGGTGAGGATTATTTAAGAAAATGATAATTTTAATATCATTGATAAAAAATAAAATATTTAATTTTAAAAATTTAAAATTAGGAATAAATATTTTAATCAATTAGAAAAAGGATGATGTAAAATTTTGAAATCAGTTGATACTTATCCTGGGAAGAAAAGGTTATTTCTTTTTTAAAAAAGAAGGTGGTTCATTCCATGTTATTTCAAATGGTTAAAATTGTTAAAAATCAATAATTCATTTACAGAGACTCAAAAATGTAGAGTTCGGTCCATTCCATGTGAAGAACCAGCCCAGTGTATTTATACTGCAAGTAGTGTCCAGGTTAAAATAAGGGAAAGCAGAGAAGAAAACAGAGGTTTTCCGGTCTACCATCTCCTTCCTCTTCCTCTTCCTCTTCCTCTTCACCCTTGAGGCATCACCATTCCATTTCCGGCATCTGTCTCTCCGGTGGTCACCTGAGAAATCGGACCACCCATTAAGTGGACTGCAAGGAGGAGCTGTTGTATGAGCAAGATCTCTCTTCACATCTCTCTGTTTCTGCTGTTTCTGTTTCTGTTTCAGAGACCGGCTTGCCTGGATTCTTCTTCTTCTGCTTCTTCTTATTACTCTTTGTCACTTATTCACAGGCCCAAGTCGGATTCCTTGCCGTAGAAACAAGTGGCAACCGACCCTCCTCCTCCTCCTCCTCCTCCGCCCCTTTTCCACCTGCCCTTTGTGAAGGTTCCAGGGGTTGTCCACCAGTTTCAGAGTGTGTTCCTCTTCTCAGTTTCAGAAACCCAGTTCAGATCTTCGGAAAACCAGAACGCACCGGCGTGTAGAACATCACTACCGTGGTGGGCCAAAATTCAGATCTCGATGTATTGATGTAAGGAACCAACGAAAACCCAATTCATGACCGTTCAAAAATCTGACCTTTCCTGGCAGAAAACAGAGCAGGAGACGAAGGAGTTGCAGAGGAAGGAGTGGTGAATGATGCAAGACCCAGCGTCGGCGGCGGCGGCGTTCCCGGCGATAAAGCCACAGTTCCCGGAGCAAGAGCAGCACCTCAAGTGCCCAAGGTGTGACTCCACCAACACCAAGTTCTGCTACTACAACAACTACAACCTCTCCCAACCCCG
This sequence comes from Amphibolis antarctica, assembly GCA_024699675.1. Lineage (NCBI taxonomy): Eukaryota > Viridiplantae > Streptophyta > Magnoliopsida > Alismatales > Cymodoceaceae > Amphibolis > Amphibolis antarctica. The sequence continues at coordinate 64,391 of JAMKPZ010000603.1, read as the reverse complement.
CCACTTCTGCAAGTCCTGCCGCCGTTACTGGACCAAGGGCGGCGCTCTCCGCAACATCCCAGTCGGCGGCGGCACCCGCAAGAACTCCAAGCGGTCCACGTCCACCAGCGCAGACACCAACGACGCCCCCGCCCCCGCCTCCACCACCCCCTCCAAGAGATTAGCACCTTCCTCCTCGGCCACCACCTCCCCTGTTCCGGACCACCTCTCACCGTTCCACCCCCGAAAGTTGGAGTCTTTGGGCACCGCGTACCCAATGCCCCATCTACCTTACGCCGGCGACCAGCCGCCTCAGGTGGTTGATGTCGGCGGTGGCTTCAGCCCGCTCCTGCCGACCAACGGGCATTCCATGAGTCTGTTGGAGGGTCTCCACCACCACGGTGGTGCCCTTGGTACCTTCACCTTACCCAATTCTATTGCCAGCTCTGCTCCGGACCCATCAAATTCTCCTCCTCCTCCATCGAATAATTTCTGGACCAATGACAGTGACGGTGATGCAGGCAATGCCGCTGCCGGTGGTTGGCCTGATCTCTCCATTTACACACCAGGTTCGAGATTTCCATGAAACACAGACTGATATCAAGAAGAATAAGAAGAAGAAGAAGAAGAAGAAGAAGAAGAGGAAGCAAAGAAAAAAATTAAAAATAAAATCCCATTTTATTTCTTCTCTGTTCTGGGTTACGACATGCTCCTTGCCTTTGATTTTACCCAAAGACTTAGACTGACATATATATCTTATATCATATATACATATGGAGAAAGTTCTTGCTAGTGTGTAATTAAGATGTAGATTTTGGTCTTCTCTCCCCTTCTATTGTCTGTATCTTCTCCTGGAATGCAATGAATTTGAGCAGGATTCTGATGCTTCCAACCTTAAATTCCTCTGGTTAATGTGATGTGTTTTCAAAAACCTCCACTCCTTTGCCATGATCTGTTTGAGTTATGGAAGATGATTTTACTGTATTAGATGGTAGATTTCAGTGAAATTTTTTTAAAATTATTAAAATATTATTTTAATGGTTAACTTGAGACTATAACCTTGTTTAATATAACTCTTATTTAAATAAAAATTAGTGAGAATTCTTAAGGTAATCTTTTCAAAAGGATACTATTTTTTCTTACGAATTGATAAAGTTTTTATCAAACAAAACTTATAAGTTTTAATGAAATTTTTGAACATGTGAACATTGTTTACATTCATGGATATGAGAAATGATTTAAAATATTGAACAATTAACCATCCATCTGACTCATTTGGAGTTATCTTTTACTCACTGGCATAAGAAAATATATTATTCAGGTTCAATCTTACATGTGGGTTGATTTGGAACGCATGAATAAAAAAGGAATCCAGGTCTCTAGCCTGCTGATTTTTTTTAAAAAAACCCACACAGAGAGAGAATGAAGAGTTGGGTTTTGCATGCACTTCAATTAAATTACGATCCGTCAATGGAAATCCCACAATCAGACATATAATATTCTTATTCTATGTGCTTCTTTGTGCGTGCATCCTCTGAAATCTGAATTCTTTTGTTCTCCATCATCCATTGTTGGTGTCTGTGTGAAGTCTTGGGGAAGGTCATGGAAGTGACCATCATATCTCTATTTTCTTTCCTTTTCCATGAGATGCATGTTGATCAATTCCATGCACAGAAAGATCACAAGGTGTGGCTTGGATCTCGGTGACGGCTGTATTTGTCTTGTAATGGCAAAGGTATTAAATATAGGATTTTATAAGTGTCTTAACGAACTTAATTCATTGATGATATGTACATGATCGATGATTTAAATTATTTGACTAATATCTGTAATTTTTGTATGTACCTGTAAATTTTTTTTTCCACTAAATATATATACATATATATGTGTGTGTGTGTGAGTGTGATGGCATATGTGCTTGACGATCACTCCTGTAAAGTGGAAAGGAATATTTAGCCGCATCATGTTCCATTCTCTCACCACTTATTGTTAATTTAAAATTTTATTTGATAAAATTTATATATTAGATGAATCAGTTTATATTTTAGAGTTAAAATAATTTTATTATATTATTTATTAAAAAATATATTTTATACAGTAAATTTTTTTATAAATCTTATTCTCAAATCTAATTCTAGAATTTTGTAGTTTTGGTAATTATCATGTTAATTGGTATTCTAAACCTTGGTGGATTAATTGCCAGTCACCTACTACCTTGAATTTTAAATTGAATGATCTTAAAACCCAATGTTTTGCTTTGATTGCAACATTAATTCAACGATAGCTTACGTTATATATCGAGGACCTCCGCTTGATTTTTAAGGTCTGTACAGTCAAAATTTAAAAATGAAAATGAAAAGTTTTAAAAAGTAAAAATAAGAAAATAGAAAAAAATAATAATAAAAGGTAAGGGATTTAGTAGCTCACGAAAAGTTTAATTGAAAATTTTACAAAGTATTTTTAAAATAGTTAGTATATCAAAAATTTTAACAATGCAGAAAATATATCTCATTTCACACTTTTAACAAATTCTTATTTAAATTTTTTAACAATATACCTTATTATTGTTTTTTTTTTCTTTTTTCTACATTATTATTATTATTATTATTATTGTGTCACGATGTGTTGCAAAAGGATTATGTTTGAACAGAAATTTTTTCAGAGGAATTGGGAAAAATAGGAAATTAGTTAGGTATACTTATATAGTTAGAGGTGATTTGATAACGAAGCATTTTAACTTTAAATACTACGGAAAAAAATTAAAAGTTAAATTTCGTTGTCAATTGGAGTTGAACTCCATGGTAAATTATGAAATAGAAAATTACACGTAAAGATTTATATAATAATAATAATACGTGAGAAATTACGTGAAAGTGAAATTAAAGTTAAAAGGTTGTTACCAAACGATACTTAACATAAATATAAAATATGTGACATGTATTGATACTTTACATTCTCTCTGAAAATGTAAAATTTTCATTTTTTTTTAATTTTCAAATGACATGTACAAACATCTCATAAATATAAGATATCAAGATGATAATTACTCTTTTTGATATGTGATATCATATATATATATGTGTGTGTGTATGTGTGAATGTAGTCAGTTATTTTCAATGTGATATCAAATCCTCATAAATTTTTAAAAAGTGACATACCAGTTATTTTTATTTTCAATAACCTAATTTGTTGTATCATGGATCATATATATAGTAATGTTCTTAATTTTAATGATAATATTGTTTTCCCCTGCGAATCACACTATTAAGTGTTAATGACATAAAATGATACATATGCTGAAACTAAATTTAGTATATCATTTCAAGCTTTTACAATATTGAAAGTTTTATACTTTTGGAAATAGTAAGAAATGATGAAAATTCTGAACTATTATTTGTCACTATTTTACATTATTTTATACCATTTAAAAAAATATAAACCCCTCTAAATATGTTTATACGAGTGCTTATAGAAAATATATATGTCATTTTCAGTATCCTAATTTGTTGCATTGTCAATCATACAGTTATGTTCTTTTAATGATAATATTAATTTTCTTCATAAATTAGATAATTAATATAAAAAATGATATATCAAAATTAAATTTAATATACTGTTTTAAACTCTACATCAAAAATTGTTATAAATACTTACAGAAAAATGGTTAAACATATATATATATATATATATATATATGAAAAATGCTCTTTAGTGATATCACTAGAATTAGTTTTTTAATGATAACTTAATTCAGTGATCTAAATTATCTAAATTTTTTAATAACTCATTTAACCAATATGATCTTAGTTTCCCTTCTCGTATATATCGCAACATCTTTACTATGCAGCTAGTATTCTTGAACTCGTACTTATAGAGTATTATATTCAATGGCTCTAGTAACAACTCATTCTCCTTTACCTCTATTACTTATGAAGTCGTAAATATTTTTATTGAAATTCTCACTAACACATCACTACTTTTTTTTTACCACTATCTCTTTGAATCTCTCCTTCACTGTCTCTTAAATTCTTTCTTCAATTTTCTCTATTATATATATATATATATATATATATATAGAAAATTAATTTAAAATTAGACACCACTATATATATATATATATTTCTAATTTCAAATTCAATATAATTTTCTTGCAAAATAGCGAAACATTAATTAATGCAACACGGCTGAAGGTTGGCAAATCGAATTCATATTCTTCAAGAGACAATTAATGTATGCATTAATTGATCAGAGATATTAATCAATACACGAGATATTAGAGATATATATATAGAGAGAGAGAGAGTAAAATGGTTCTGCCTACAAAAGTGAGAGAGTGTCTGAAAAAAAAAATTTTGACACTCACGTAAAAGCAGTTCATTTATTTTAACACAAAAAAAATCACGAAAAGTCACTTCAGATTTGGGATTTGCGATTCATTTTCCCCAATTATCGTCACCTGCGATTCGTCGTCCTACTGGAAGTCCCCTCGTCTTCCCCTCGATCTTTTTAAAGTTATCAAATAGAATACGGAAGGATGTTAGTTAGCATTGGATCTACTAGGTTACAGGTGTGCTTTCATGTTTTTAAAAGTTGATTTATTAAGTACATTGATTATACTTTCGTTTAATATGAATAAACATTTTTTAGAAAAAAAGTTAGACAAAGTAAAATATGTAGACGCCTACAGAACTCGTGCCCTCGTATATATATATGAGTTCAATGTTCTTTTTTGAGTAATGAGGCGATGGTATTAAAATAGATTAAACCTTTAGTTATGAAATTAGTTTTAATAATTGTGAAAATTTGAAATTAAAAATAATAAAATAAATAATATTAAAGTTACATAACGTGACAAAAATTTATATATGTGAATTTATATGAAAATAATAATATATAGAAGTTTGTTAAGTTGAAACATTTGAATTTAAAAAAAAATGGTCTATTCAATAACAATTAATAAACATCAACTTCAATATTATTTTGAGTAGAATTAACAAAAATTCTGAGAGTATGTTTGTTGACTTCGGCTTCTTTAAAATCTTTTTCCTCTATTTTAACATTGTCTAAATTAGTTATTAAAAAATACGATAAATTAATAATATTATTGAATATCGAGTAAATATTTAAAGATCTAATAGTTCACGTAAGTGTTAGATGAAAAACAGAATAATTTTTGACAACCTAATTATTCCAGATTAAAAATAGAAGAAACAAATGCACCAGATCTAAAAGATGAAAATTACAATTACGAGAAGAAAAAAAATGATAGATGAAATTTTCATGCAAGAAAAAAAAAAAAACCATTGTCAATCACAAAAGACAAATCTCACTTAGACCATTACAATGTAAAAATTCAAGGTAGCCAAATCCAATTCATCTTAATTTCATTAATTCCTGATATTCTTAGGTCCATGATCAGTGGTTGACTGTAAACTCTTGGCCAAGCAAAGTAGAACAGGAACCACATGATAGACTTGATATTAAAAGTGTTTGTATTTGAATGAGGTGAAATAGTGAAAAATAATAAGTTAAATTTTTTATTTTTTTTATCATTTTCAAACATACAAATGTTTCCAAAATTCAACTGATCTTAATTTTGATGGCAGTTCGACATTAAATGTTTGAAGAAAGAAGATAGAAAAACAAGATCCCAGATTGAAAGGTATGCATGTATGTGTGTGTATATATATATATATATGTATATACGACAAAAAAGGGCCTATAGATGTGCTTATAGAAGTCTCTTATGTAAGCATAAGGTAAATCGATGAGATCATTAAATAAATTTGATCATTTTATCAGTTAACCCAATGCTTTTATTGGGTAAACTTGATGCTCGTACTGGTTTACCCAATGCTTATGAAAGAGATTTTTATAAACACCTATAGATTTATTGTAATGGATAGAAATCATTACTAAAACTAGCTATATAATAACTACCACAATATATAGGGTTTATTTTGAGACGGATGCATGGATTTATCACAATATTTTGGACACATCCATCACCATAGACAATTGAAATCAGTCATGAAAAATTACAAATATTTGTTACGTACTATATATGGGTCTATTTGAGTACGTTACGAGAAACATATTTTTTTTAAAAAAAAAAGGGAAATTAGAAATAATTTTTTTTTAGGATTATTTGTGTAAAATTTTAAAAATTAATTTTAAAAAATTTATAAATTTTTTATATTTTAACATTTTAAAAATAATTTCGTATTTTCCTTATTTAGTAATTGTAGAGGTAGATTGTACAAGACACATGAAGCTAGAAAAATGTGTTATGATCAAATTTTAGTTAATTGTAATAATTTTTTTAATTTAAAAGATGAAAAATGATTAAAAAAATTGTATACTTACGAAAAAAAATTAAAATTTTTAAATGCACAGATACCAAAAATAATTTAATTTTTTTAAAAAAAATTTCTTTTTTCAATATTTTTTGATATGCACAGATCCCACGAGTCATTGAAATCTGTCGTAATTTACGAAAAGGTCTGTCCCTGTAGATAGTAATTACGTGGTTCTGACTCATCTAATTATGATTTGTAAATTAAAATCATTTTCAATGTAAATTATAAATGTTAGCGCATGCATGGTCATATATATAGTTGTAGAATTAAGTAACCTTAACTGCTACAGTATTAATCACATTAATTAATTGGACCTATATTAATTTGTTGAAACAGAAAAATAGGTAGATATATGCTAGAGATGAGTAGAGAGAGAAAAATAGTACTTTGGAAATAAAATTGTCATTAAAAATCTCTCTACGATAATGAAAAAAGTAAAAAGTAATAATATGAATGTTGTTGTAAAAATAAAAGTATTTTAAAAATAAAAAAGAAGAGAAAGTAAACGATGTCTCGAATCTCCTCGCCGTCTGCCTCGATTCGTTCCACCAAACGCCTCTCCCCTTCCTGCCACTCGTTTCGGTTCCTGGCAAATATCTATACGACCCATGCATTCACCTTGAAGTCCTCCTTCCGTCAAGGACTGCATCTGTCGGATCTGCTCCTCCACATCCCCACCCACAAGTGCCGCAACGTCGTCGTCACCATCTGCTACGAGGCCTAGGCCAGGCCGAGGGATCCCGCCTACGACTGCGTCGCCCGCATCTTTGCCCTCCAGCAATAGGTGATGCCGACACATCTACTACTCGTCCACACACCTCCTTCTCGTGTTCCACCCATCTGCTCCTCCATCACCATCATCCGTCGATCAATTCAATTCCTCTTCTTTATTTTTGGGTTCTCTGATATATGATGATCAATTTGTACTGTATATGTTGGGTTCATCTTCTCCAACAGTGTGTAATTTGATCAACCCAACTCTGTTCATCATTTCCAGTCCAGTTTTTACTAGCGATAGATAATTTATTGATGCTCGTATGTTTGGGTAATGTAAAATTACTAAATTACGTTATTTCGATGGAGTAAGTAAATTTTTTTTAAAATAATTTAAATATAAATACCTATGAAATTAATTTTATAAGTATCATGGGAGAATTAACACTCATTTTGATATTAGTTAGTCTGTGTTTTTTTTTTTTTTTTTATTTGTGACACGTGTTATTAAAAAAAGGGTAGATTAAAAGGCTTCAACTTATTCTTTTTTTCTTATACTTGAAATTTATAAGAAAAGAATTTTACTTTTTCATTGATTGATTTTTTCAAAAATGTCTGTGTTGACGTAAAATAATGTAAAATTTGATTTCTGTTATTTTCTAATTAAGATATAACATTTGAGTATTTTTCATCTCTTGCTTTATATTTCTTCTCCTTGGAATACAAGGAAAACTCAAACTACGAATCCTTGACATGCATCTTTTTATTTTGAGATTTTTCTCATTTCTTATATATACACAAATTACTCTTATTTTTACATTTTTTCCTTAAATTTCGTTATTTTTATTTCTTGTTCATTCTTAAATTCTCGTTATTTTATTTCTTATTATTTTCAGGTGTACAAAGGAATACTCAGATTTTAATTTGTAATTCCTGGGATCAAGCAAAAACAGTGAGGTTTTAGTTCGTGAATTTTTATATATATGTAGTTTTTTTTTTTGGTAAGAACCAAGGAGAACACTGTTGACATTATATTTACGAGGTCATATATTGTACAGAAGTGTTATATTTAAAAATTTATTTTTTGTAGATATTGTGATATTAAATACGGCAGTTTGAATTGATTAGGAGAAAATTTTTAAGATTATTATGAAGCCTTGTGTTAACCCCCTTGACAATATTTAAAGGAAAATTTTTTCATGTTCCTTTAATATTGTGGTAAAAAATGTGAAATATGTATGATTTCAACTTCTTCCAATTTTCCTTTAATTATATATTTTTATTTTTTTCAACGTTTTTATGCACACAGCACACTCTTTTATCCTAAAATTTGGTTGCATTTGATTTTAAATTCTATAAATTCCTATATATTATCATTATTTTATAAACTTTTATATACAAATTCTTACTTTACAATTTACTACGTAACTTTAACATTATTTATAAAACTACAAAACCAATCAATCCAACTCAAATTTCCACTATAATCAATAATAAGTATAAATAAGTCTTCTCTGGTATTTTGATTAGACAAAAGTAATAACACAAAAACAAAATAAATAAGTGTTATATATAAGTTTGCTCTGAAAAACATTTCACAATTTCCATACATTCTCTGTTGTGTTTTTCTCCTTTTTGCTCTGACATGTTCAGCATTTATACTTTCACCAGCAATATTTGAAATGACATTGACCATTTTGGAAGGTCCAATATCATAATTAGATAAAGTGTTAACTAAATTTCTTGCTACAATAAATATTTTCTTGTGAGATCTTAACTTATTTATTTTCATTAGTGATGTAAGAATATGATTGTGATATGATTGTGTTCATCTTCAAATTTTGTGACTATTCATGCTCTATTTGAATTACAAACTACATATAGTCTTGTTAGACAAGACTGTTGCATATCTGCTTGTCTACTAAATTATGTTCTCAAAAAACGTTTATCATTCATATTTTTTACTCTTTGTTTGTAACAAACAAAATTTTGTGCTATTAAATCATCATTAGTTTTTGATTTTCTAATTCAATCATTTCTTACTAAAAATCTTTTTACCTTTGCATATGTATTGTAAAATATATATGCAGTATCAACTGATGGAAAATCCATACCAATGTAAGGATTTCTAAGTTCTTCATTTTCTTGCTCTTCTTCTGTATTATTTCCTTGCATTTCAATTTCTTCAATTCCAATATAAACATTTTTAGTGTGTAGGGGAAGTTCTTGTTACATATTAAAATTTGATTTCATCCTATAAATTACTAAAAAAAAAATTTATATGTGCAGTACTATTAGTAACGTTGCTATAGGTTTAAATATATAATACAAATAAAAGAACAAAAAATAGTAACAATTACTACTGATTTAAATATACGATACAAACAAAAGAAAAAAAATAGTAACAGTTGCTACAGGTTTAAATATACAATACAAAAAAAGAAGAAGTAATAGTTGATATTGATTTAAATATACAATACAAACAAAAGAAAAAAATAGTAATAATTGATATTGTTTTAAATATATAATAAAAAATAGTAATAATTGCTACTGATTTAAATATACGATACAAATAGAGGTGTCAATACACGATTTTTGTACCTACATGGCCCACAACCACAACAGGCCGGTCCAGGCACGACCCATTGGCACAAATAGTATTTTTCGTGTCAGTCAATGACACGATTTTGACCGATATGATTTTTTAATTAGTTTATTATTTATATATATTTAATATTTAAATAATTAATTTTAAAAAAAATATTTATTTAATTAACAAATAACAACATTCATTCATTCAACAATCAACATTCAATATTCAAATATTTAACCATCAATATTTAAATTTAATTCAACAATCAATATGACAACATTCAACCTTCAACAACTTAATAAATAAGACAACAATACATATAATTAAATTAAATTTTTTATTTATTAATGAATTACATATTTTATATTTACATTATTACAAATTTACAATTACATTTAATTTTTTTTACAACAAAATTAAATTAAATTTTTGAAAAAATTACAAATTGAAAAATAAAAATTACAATATTTTAATTATGAAATATTTAAGTTTGAGAGTTGTTCTGTAACTTCTTAACTTGATATTGTTCACAGAGTCAAGCAAGCTCTCGGTCTTTTACACACATTAATGCTTCTATTATATCTTCTTTAAACTTATATTTTCGATTATCAAGCATGTTGCCATTTATGTTAAAAATTTGTTCATAAGCTACTGAAGATACTCGAATTGTTAATAAATCATTTGTCATTATTGATAATATTGGAAAAATCATTAATTGTTGCCCCGACCAATCTAAAACACCAAATGTATTTAAGTTAGAATGTTGAGCAAATAACAATGATTGGTGATTGGTTGAATTAAAAGTAATTAATTCTTGTCTAGATACTATAGGATTATAATTATATAATGATGATGTTGTTGGAATATCTTCATCAAATCTTGGATCTTGTAAAAATGCCTAAAAATCTGAAGATTGTCCAACATTTGATTTTGGTATTGTGGACATTGGTAAAGGAGAATGTTCTATTCTTAATCCATATCTTTACGTGTATAAATCAAATATTTGATTTAATTGTTCTTCTATTATATTAATATTTAATCTTAAATCTACACCTAAACCCATTTGTATTCCCCTAATTAATTTAATAGCATATCTTATTTTACACCTAGGATCTAAACATGCACTCAAAATATATAATGTAGGGATTTCATTCCAATATTTTAAAATTTTTTGTTTCATCCTATTTCAAAAGAATCATATATTTCATCAAATTGTTGCTGCCACTTTCCTGAACTACTTATAAAACTTACAGCAACCCTAACATTTTCAATATAAATTTCAATTTCTTTTATACCTGATTGTACAATAATATTAATTATGTAACGTATACATCTTTGGTGAAATAATTTAAAATCATTTGGTGAACTTAATCTAGTTTTAAACATTAGTATTGTTGTAGAATTATTAGTTGTATTATCAAAAGTTATACTACCTATTTTATTTCTAATTCCATATAAATCAAAAATTTCCATAATATTTGCAAAAATTGTTTGAGTAGTATGTGGATGTTGAATTTTTCTAAATCCTATTAATTTTTTTTGTAAAATCTAATTTTGATCAATATAATGTATAGTTACAGTTATGTACTCATCCTTAATTCTACCTAACCAAATATCTGAAGTGCATGCTATACATGTCATTATTGTACTCATAACATTAATAAGTTCTAATCTAAGCATATTAAATGAATTTATAATATCTGACCTAATAGTATTTCTAGATACATGTATATATTGTAGACAATATGTTTTACTAATATATTCATCAAAACATTTATTACCTCGAAAACTTATTAGTAAATCTTCTAGATAAATAAATTTAACATGCAAATCTCTAACCTTTTAAGAATCATAGGTCCATGAGCTAACACTACCCTCAAGAGTAAAAGAAAATTGGTTTTGAATAGTTTTATCTTTATTTCTATTTTCACATATACTAATATGTCTAGTTAAATGACATGTACTGTCAGACGTTTTGTAAGAGAAGTCAATGTTACAGAGGTTAGAAGGCTCGTTCATCTGAAGTGCCGTTTACCATAATTTTTATCATTATTGTGTACTTTGATTAAATGGAAGTTCTCTTCTGAGACTTCCTCGGTAACATAGTTGAAGTTGAAGTTCCAATAGTCTCCATTAATAGCATCACTTTAGTTTTAGGAAAGTTTTCTTGAGAATATTCGTAGCCTTTAGAACTTTGACCTTGATAGTGGGCTATTGTTTGTGATTTGTGAATTGAGTGAGAAAATTTGAGAATTTGAGAATTGAAATTGGAGTGGAGGAGATTAGGAGTTGGGTTAAAAAAAAAACCTAGCTCCCTTGATTTATAAAGAAAACTTGACGCGGCAGTCAATCGTTGCACCCGGCCGTCGGCCACTCGTTGGGTAGAAGCAAGCCGCCAGTTGCGCGAAAGCGGGTTGCCTGTTGGTTGTTGGACACGGTAGTCGGCTGCCCATTATGCAGAAGTAGGCTTCCCGTTGTGTGGAAGTAGGCCGCCCATTGCGCGAAAGTGGGCTACTTGTCAGCCATTGGACATGGCAGCCAGTCGCCTGTTGGCTGTTAGATGCAATAGCCGGTCGCCCGTTGCACGCCCCGCCCGTTGCATGCCCTGCCCAGGAGGGGAGGGCATAGACCATGGTTTTTTTTGGGGGGGGAGTAGGGTGGGGAGGGTAGGGACCATGGGATTTCCTTTTACTTTTTGTTTTTTTATTATTTAGCTACCTGTAGAGACTCTCTACAGGCACCCATAGGGTTCATTTTCCATATATATATATATAGAAAAATGACTCTTTAGGCACTCATAGAAGTTACTTTTGTGAGTGACCATACATGGAATTACACCACTTAATGTTAGATTTATAGATGACTTACATGTGTGCTTTCATTTTATTTGAAATTGATTTATCAAGTACATTGATTATACTTTCATTTAACATGAATAAACATTTATTGAAGAAAAATGTTAGACCAACATTGCAGCATTTATATGATATAGGTCATCCTCTTTTGTACGAAGAAAAATCCAATACTTTATTATAATATATGTATGTATGTATGTATGTATGTGGATATACGTACATGTATATATGTATATTACAGTAAAATATCTATAGGCGTCTCTCGTGTAATAACTGGTAGACTATATTTTTAGTGAACTTCACCAATGAATTTAAAAACTTTTTAACTTTTAAATTTACCTAATTTTCAATTCACAAAAATCAGCTCCAATGAATGTGGTTGTGATTTAATTAATGATGAGAATAATTTAACAATAACTAAATCATGGCAACTATTGGGGCATGTGGTGTGGAGCCTGACTCGATGGAGAGCCAGGCGGCAGCCGACTAACAAGAGGCGGTTGCCGGCTGATGAGAGGTGGCAGCCAGCACCGACAGTCGGCTAGGATGTCATGGTTGGAACACATTGTGTGGCCTGTCTTGTGGAAGGTAGAGGCAGGCGGTAGCCGACCAACAAGAGACGACAGCCGACATTTGCAGCCGGTTGGAATGCTAAAGGCTGCTAGGGATTGTGAAGGTCCGACCAGACGTTTGGTTAGAGGACCGACAGCCAGTGGGAGCTTGGCAGTTGAGCGATGGTACCAGACATGATTTGTGAAGGATGAGTGTGGACTTGAAGTCCGTAGTATTACGACGAACCGTAAACTATAGTCTGTAGTGTTACGGTGAGTCATAAACTAATGGCCGTAAAGTTATGACAGACCAAAGACTTAAGGCTGTAAGTTACAGCTAGCAGCAAAGACGAGGAGCGGCTGGAGTCCAACCGTTGGAGGCGTCTGGGTGACTACAGGGATGATCCAGCCGGCCACTAGGTTGGAGGGCAGTCACATCAAATTTGTTGATGCTGGTTCCAGATCAATGATTAGGATTGCTTGTACCCTTAGGGTTTAATGAGTTACTCTATATAAGCGGACATGTTGTAACCCTTGATGTAACATGTGGCTTGGTGAGAGAAAGCGGTGGCTACGTGCACGAAGAGGAAGACGATGCCCGTTGAAGAGAGTGTGCTATGTGTGTTCGTCGGAGAAGCTGCCGTAGAGGTTGTAAGCTCGTTGAACGGTTGCGTGGGTGGGAGGGGGTGAACCGTGAACGGGTCGTGCGGTTGGCGGGGGAGATGGGCTGTCGGGTCTTGGGTCGGCTGTCGGGTCATTAGGCCGGCCGCTGGGTCGCAGTGCCGAGTCCTGGGAAGAATCAAGCTAGTCAAACTTGTCCCATTGACCTACACAAATAGTGTTTTTTTGTGCCACGGGCTATACCTGGGCTGACCCATTGGTGGTGTGGGTCGTGTCGGCACAAAAATCGTGTTGCGCCGGCCCAGCATAGCACGATTGACAACTCTAGGTTAGGATTGCTTGTACCCTTAAGATTTAATAAGTTGCTCTATATAAGAGGACATGTTGTAACCTTTGATGTAACATGTCGCTTGGTGAGAGAAAAGCGGCGGCTGTACGTGTGAAGAGGAAGACGACGCTCGTCGAAGAGAGTGTGTTGTGAGTGTTCGTCGGAGAAGTTGCCGTAGAGGTTGTAAGTCGGCATTTATACATGTCGATAGCTAGTGAGTTGAAGCAGCAGAAGTCTCACCACCATTCTGTGGAGTAGTCAAGTCGTCGAACCACATAAATCTTGTGTTATGCGTTCTGTCTTCTTTCTCCTTTCTCCACCCCTTTCTCCATCTCCACCACGCTATTGAGGACAAGTGCACGAGCGACTACGGTAGGGGTTCTAGGTACAATTTGCCGGAAATCCCAATAGGCAACGAGATGTTTAATTTCAAAAATTGTCGAAAGTTGAAAATTGAATTTTATTATCAAATTGAATTAAAATTTACAATAAATTATAAGATAAAAATTTATAAGATATTGATAATATATAAAAATTTATATAAAATTGAAATTAAAAGATTGTGACAAGATATATTCCAACCAAAATGGGTTTGCAAAATATACAATAAGGAGGTGTTTGTGCCATCTAGAAATCAATAAAAAGGAAAATTTGAAAAAAAATTTATCGAAATATTAAAAATCTATAATATTTTTTATTTTTTAAAATTAAATATAAATTTTCATAAAGTACACAAACAGTCTCATAAAATTTTTCATTTCTAGATTTTTAATATTATAGTAATAAAAAATTTTAAAATTTTCTTTCCATTGATTTCCAAAAGATACAAATCCCTCCTAAATTAAAAAAGAAAAAAAAACAGTAAACCCAATCAAGGCCCAGTCTTGCTTCAAAGCCGAGGGTCTCATCCCATGACCACGACTCTATTTGTCTAGTTATTTTGGTAAGTTGGATTGAATTTTACTTTTTTTTTAAATTACGTGATTTATGATAAAAAGTAACAATACTATTTTTTTAGAAGTTGTAATAAATAATGAATAAAATAAGTAAAAAATAATGTGTAGTATTTATTATAATAATATGATGATAATGTTTTTTCGAAAGTTACGATGAATAATGAATAAAATATGTAATAGAATAGTGAAAAATATTTATTATATTAATATGATAATTTTTTTTTAAAGTTACGATGATATATTTTTTTAAAAGTTGTTATATCTAATAAATAGTAAAAAAACGTAAAAATTATTTAGTAAATGATCTATTGTAATGAATAAAATAAGTAAAAAAATAATGTATGATATTTATTATAATAATATGATAATAATGTTTTTTTAAAAGTTACTAATAAAATAAATAATAAAATAATAAATAATATTTATTATATTAATATAATGATGATATTTTTTTATAGAATTATTATATCTTATGAATAATAAAAATATAAAATTATTTAATAAATAATATTATAAAATATTATAATATATAATAAAAAAATAATTACATAATAATAAACATCCAGATAAACAAGACCCACACCACCACTCCTGTTCTTCTGACTTCTGTCTTCTGCAAGCTGGGAAAATAGGATAGTCTGAGGTCCGCGGGCCAGCCGGACAGCCACCGCCACTGTTGGGAAGATTCCATATTCCGGAACACCCACACGTCCGTCTGCGCAACAGCTTGACCGACCCTGTGGGTCGTGCGCTTGTTTTCGCTTTGGTGGCCGGTGGTCTCGGCTCACGGTCGGCCGAGTGTGAAGGCTTCGCATTTCTTTGATTGCGCCATGAAATCTGACGGAAAGATTTGATTCCGTGGGACTGGACTGAACTGACAAGACGGGTGGTGGACTTAATCGTTTGTCAGGAGTTAAAATATATGATTTACGATAAAATATATAATTTATAATAAATAAGTATTGATATTTATTTAATTTTATAAATAATAAAAAATATAAAAATTATTTGATAAATATACCATTGATTGTTATAGTACATGGTAAAAGAGGGCATGAGTTTTGTAGGTACCTACAAAACCTAATTTACAGGTGTCTATCAATATTTTTAAATTTCACGATCAACAGGTGAAATTTAAAAATTAAAAGTTCTTTCTCTTTTACCGGTTAAATTTAAAAATATACACTATATCTTTACCTTTACCTAAAAATACATGTACACACTCTCTCATTTAACTTTAAAACTCCACCACGTGCGTATATTTTGAATCATTACGTTAATTAACTTATGAATTTTAATTAATCATTTATTGATTACAAATATAGTGATTAAGGTTTTTTAAGTGTTTAATTAACATATGTATTAATTTATTATTTTAATATGTTGGAGTAAGTGATTGATATATTATTTAAATCAATGACTTAAATTTTTGATGAAGTGATAAAATATTTGTGTGGTTTTGTATTTTATATTTTTAATTAATTGATTTAATTATTAAATCTATCTTCAATTTATTTGTGAAATATTTTTATAATTTGTAAAATCCTTAATGAAAATATTAGGGTAGATTTGATTTTTAATCAATTAATTTTGAATTAAAAAAGATTTTGATTACCTGCTGTGTTAAATAATTTAGCATTAAGTTCAATATTTTCAATTATGTTTAATTAATAACTAAATAGATAATTAGCAAATATAATTACAACTTTTAAATTATCATCAAATTATGATTAAAATTTAATTAAGTTATATCCTACAATCTTACAAGTATATGTAGTAGGAACTTGAAAGATTGGTGTTTAAGTTTAAGTTCATAAACTATATCCTACAATCTTTCATTACATGAAAGTTTAAGTTCATAAGCTATAAGTTTAAGTTTAATTTGGCGTTTTGTGTTAAAAGACCGGATGATTGTATTAAAAGATCAACGTTTTAAGATGAACACGTGATTTTTTAAGTCAAGTGTGTACGTTTTATAGTGCACGTGTGAACAGTGTCGGCGTTTTAACTAAAGAACCATAATTTTAAGCATAAAAGATCGGTGTTTTAGCAAGACACGTGAGATTTTTAAATTAAACACGTAAAATTCAATTTTTAAGTTAAGAATAGTACTTAAGCGTTTTAAGGGTATAACTCTGAATATCATTCGAATATTTATGTTAAAAGACTTGAGACTATATAAATGGATTTAACAGTTGAGTGAGGGATGAGAAGGAGTTTTACCACCCGAGAGGGAGTCAGCGAACCGGCAGTCGGGGGCATGTATCGGCTTTCGAGCCGATTGAGAGGGGTGATAATGAGTTTTACTGCCTGGGAGGAAGCCGGGGAACTGGCAGCCAGGTATGTGTACCGTCTTTCGAGCTAGCAATCACGTGGTTTACCCGATAGCTAGATTAGTGCTGGGTATGAGGGTCACCAAATTTCACTGTCGATGAAAGATTCAGCATTTTGTGTTAAAAGACCGGACGATTGTATTAAAAGATCAGCATTTTAAGATGAACATGTGATTTTTTAAATCAAGTGTGTACGTTTTAAAGTGCACGTGTGAATAGTGTTGGCATTTTAACTAAAGAACCGTAACTTTAAGCATAAATGATCGGTGTTTTAGTAAGGCACATGAGATTTTTAAGTCAAACACGTGAAATTCAATTTTTAAGTTAAGAATAGTACTTAGGCATTTTAAAGGTATAATTCTGGATATCTTTCGAATATTTATGTTAAAAAACTTGAGACTATATAAATGGATTTAACAGTTGAGTGAGAGATGAGAATGAGTTTTACTGCTCGGGAAGGAGTCGGCAAACAGCAGCCAGGGGCGCGTACCGGCTTTTGAGCTAGCTGAGAGAGGTGATAATGAGTTTTACTGCCTGAAAGGGAGCTAGGTACATGCACCGACTTCCGAGCCGGTTGCCACGTGTTTTACCCGATAGCCAGATCAATACAAAATAAAATATGGTTGATTCTTTAATTAAAAGTGTGGTTTCGTTTTATCCATACATTTATTGTTCAACCCATACATTTCAGATTAAACATATTTTACTTTGTACTATGTACTGAAATACTTAAGGTAATTAATAGTTTGTTGGTCTAACATTTTTTTTCCAATGAATATTCTTTTATATTAAATGAAAGTATAATCAATGCACTTAATTCCATGTTTTATTCAACGATAAGGGAAGAAGAATCGATGGGAAGACGATTGGGAAAAGGAATCACAGGTGAAATGCGATTTTCTTTTTATGTTAAAATAAAAGTGCTACTTTGGAAAAAGGAATCACAGGTTTTTTGTGCGGGTGACAATGGCGGGAGGATTTTTTTTTACACTCTCTCTACTTTTCTCGTCATTCTTTCTTTGGCGTCTAACTTTAATCCAATGGCCACATATAGAAGTCACTTCTGTAGGCACTTGCAGAACCATTTTTCCCATAGTAAAAAGTGTAGTTACATAATGGCAAAATATAGAGGTTATATTTGTCTTTGCATTTTGAAACTATATAACTACGTTTTTCACTATACACTACTCAATAATATATTTATTAAACAACTTTTACGTTTTTTATTATTCATAAAATTAAATCAACATCATTACCCGTAAATCATATATTTTATTGTAAATCATAAAATTTAACTTACCTCTCCAAAATGTCTAAACAAACGAAGTTAAAGACAAATACGTGTCCAGGTGTCAAGCTATAAAGACAAATTCGTGATTTTCATATTTAGAAAAAAGCTTACAATAGATTATAGAAATATATATTGACATCGTAAAAGAAATGTATAAAAGAATAATTACTAATTATGTTAAAATTAGAAGAAGAGAAACCACGACATTTTTGATAATAACTCTTGTTTATACCATGTTTTCTCTTTTCTAAGGAAGGGTTTATACCATCGGAAATGATCGGAAAGGATAGAAAATGGAAATGATAGGAAATTATTTTCCATTATAAGTACATTTGTGTTGGATATTTCTTACAGAAAAGTCATACCAGGGATGAGAAATTTTTTTCATGTTATTTCTTTTCTTGTCGTTTCCTACTGTACAAACTCCTCTAAGTCTATATTTATTTCTCTTAATCATGGGAGAAATAGCTGGGGAAATTTAAGAAGAAATATCTATGCTATTTATTGAAGAATTAATTTTAATTGATAAAAATAAATAAGAATTAGTTATAAATTAGAATTGTGAAGAGATATTAAGAGTTCAAAAATGGGTAAAAAATTAAATATATAGACTGTAGGTTTGAAAGATTGGTTTAAGGAAAATAAAAATAACGGTAAATCCAATTATACATTTACTATGATATTTATAAAAGTAAGACTTAACGTGAATAAAGTTACAAACTAAAGTAGGATAAATGAAATAGAGAAATGCTTTTGAAGTGTTAATTAATAAAATAATATTCTTAAAATAAAATTTTATAAAACTACTTACGTGTCATTAAAAATTTATGATTCTTGTTAAAAATTTATTACAATTAATATATCAGACAACCGTAAAGATATCAAAGTAAAATCTAAAATTTCTTAATTTTCAGAAAATGTTATATTTTTTGTCAATATAATTCTAAAGTGTAATGAGATAGTTACTGTAAAATTAACTTTCTTTAAATGCTTATATATCATTATTCATTACATAAATTTTTAAATGTAAATTTTTATCACATAATTTATTGTAAAATTTAATTTTATTTATTTTGTTTCTTTTAATTTTAATTTTTTATAATTTTTAAAATTAAATTTTAGGTATAAATTTTAAATGATATAAAAATAATTATCAAAAGCTTCGAGGGGATACATGTAAAAAAAGGAAAAAAAAATCCAAAACCAAGAAGACGTGGAGGAGAGCTCTGCTGTGAACGCCGGCAGCGGCATCCTCGTCCTCCCCTAATCCCCAGGTCGAATTTTCCTCCGTGAGGGAGGATCCACGGCGTCGGTCGTCGCCCTCTTCGATTTGTGGAGTGCTCAACCGCCGCCACCACCGGGAGCAAGGTCTGGAGGTTTGGGGGATTGCGTGGTGATGGAGGGGAGGAGAGGAAGGGCGGCCGTGGTGGTCCTCGGGGACCTTGGGCGGAGCCCAAGGATGCAGTACCATGCTCTTTCCTTGGCTCAGCAGGTATGATCTTTAGAATGTAGAATACGAAAATTTCACGAAGAAAGGGAGGTAGTGTTACTTGTGGACCTCTTGTTATTAGAATTTAGATACGACGGTAAAAGAAGAAGTTAGTTTGGTTTTTTGAGAATGGTAGACGTAGAGCATTGACTGTGTTTCGATTGATTCAAACGAAAGAGCATACTGTTTGTACCTCAGTGGAAGTCGATGGATTCATGTCAACCCTTTATTGCAAGTGTGATTTGGCAGTCGTATCTTCTTCTTGTTTGGTAAAAAGCATACTCTTTGAACCTCAGTGGCTAACACTCCGCTACTCATCATTTTGCGGTTAACTTAGCTTTTCCCAATGTTCAATCATACTTTCTTCCACTTACTGCGTGGGATAAATGTATCCCATTAGTGACCGAAGACAATGAGAATGTGAGTGTGCTTTGGTAAAATTTCTCTCATCCACTTTTTTCTTGCTTTTATTGTGGTTAGAACTCATTAATGGTATTTTTCTACGCAGGCTCACTTGGAAGTTGATATTGTTGCTAATGGAGGTATATTGTATGACGTCTAGGATTGACATAGGCTCTGGATTTTCATTTTATGTATGAAGAGTTGCTTTTATATGGCCAGGTAATGATCCACACATGGCTGTTCTAAATAACCCGTCAATCCATCTACACCAAATGGTAATGATCTCTTTGGTATTCGTTACATTTGTTTTTCTTTTGTGTTGAATACTTCTAACTATCTTGTGTATTCAACATAGAAATCAATACACCTGCATGGATTGTCAAAGATATCAAAATCACTTGCTCTTCTACTGAAGGCATTGCTTCAGTTTGTGATACTGATTTGGTATCTCTGTCACAAGATACCACACCCAGATATTTATATAATCCAGGTGATGGAATCTGTTTTTGAAAGATATTGGGTTTGCTGTCCTTTACATTGAAAGAATACCTGAATAATTGTTTTTAGTTTCATATCTGATGAATAATCACTGTTCTCTAACTTCTTTCACGATCAGTTCATTGTTATACATCTCTTGAAAATAATCAATTGTTAGAGTCTTTACTTTAGTGCATCGATCAAATTTTATGATCCAGTATAATGATAGATATTCTTCCACGATATATATGCTACTCTTGGTTTTCTGGGATCTGCATCTGTAACTTTTATCTTTGATTTTCATTAATTTTCTTTTTATTCAATAAAAACCCTAAATTTTTTGTTGTGTGTGTCAGATATTCTAAGTAAATAATCACGCTTAAGTTTACTATTTCAATGGATTCTTCAGAACCCACCTTCTGTTCCAACGTTGGCTGCTGCAAAACTGGCTAGCTGGTTGAGATGTTCTAGCTTTATTGTTGACTGGCATAACTTTGGGTATACTTTGCTAGCAATATCTCATGGAAGACACCATTTGATGGTGAAAATCTACCGCTGGTATTTCCTAATTATCTCAAGAAATCTATTTATTCCAGGTCTGGGATCATAAATTACAACTACCAATGTTAAGCAATAAATCTAAGTGATACATTGCTAGGTTTGAGAGATTTTTCAGTGGAATGTCGGATGGTTCTCTGTGTGTGACAAATGCAATGCAGCACGAACTAGCTCAAAATTGGGGCATTAAGTGAGTAGTTGGAAATTCTATGATTGTGTAGATGTCCATTGTTTTTTTGGAGAAAATATGTCCATTTTTCTGGCAGAATATTGTTGATAATTAGTTAACATGCTCCAGAGCAATTGTTCTTTATGATCAGCCTCCTGAATTTTTTCGTCCCACATCTCTTGATGAGAGACATGATGTAAGCTACTTGTTTTGTCATTTTCTTCTCCATTTTTATTCATAAATAACGATATTGGATTTTTCATAGCTGTTTTGTAGATTACAGAAAGATATAAGCTGTCCATGGGGTGTTCATGAATGTATTAGTAGTGGTATGTTGGCTTGATCCCCTCCCAAACACATACAATTACTTGGTCTACTCAGAATTACTCAATTTCTTACAAATTTGTATTTCGCTTAGGTTCAAGAGTATTGGAGAGCATAAGTATTGGCAATGTGACAGAATCATTAAATCAAACAATTTTCACCACTCGCCAAGATGATGCCATTTTATTAAAGTCACAAAGACCTGCCCTTGTTGTTAGCAGTACTAGCTGGTCAGTTTATTAATTTGATTTCTCTTTATTATACCAACTTTAACTTGCGTTGCCATAGAGCTAAGATTCAAAGAAACATGCAATTGTTGGTAACACTAGCTGTCAAGTTAGTTTATTTGCATTTTCTATGTTGTGCCACATTATTTTTTGTCTTTTCATTGTATTGTGATGGCCGTTGAATGATTTTGGTTGTTGTCTTCCATGCATTTGTGTAAAAATAACTCAATTATTGTTTTTGCAGTGAATTTGTCATGAAAATTGTTGATTCTAGTTGACCATTTATACTTTCTATAGAGGCTATTCTACTAGGACTTGTACGCAGAAGATGTACCCTGTAATTTCTCCCATTTGACATCATTAAACATCATGAACTTACATTTTAGTATAATTGTTTTGGCTTTATGCTTCGATTACTTACAATTATGTTAATGATTTATTTTACCACATTGGGCACAATTTAAATTTAAAAATGCTAAAAACAAAATAAATTTAAAACTGCTGTGTTTGTAGGACACCTGATGAAAATTTTGGCATGCTTCTTGAAGCAGCAGTCATGTATGATAGACGTGTTGCAGCAGCCTTAAATGAGGATGACTCAATCGATGAAGAAAAGCTTTGGATTGATATTCAAAACGGGCAAGAACACTTGTATCCAAGATTATTGTTTGTAATAACGGGTAATTTTGGTGAAATTGCATTTTTTAAGGAAAAAGTACATTATCACATCAACCGTTGCATCCAGTCCCTGTAAACTACATAATATTGTAGGTAAAGGGCCAGAAAGAGAAGAATATGAAACACGTTTACAGAGATTAAAACTGAGACGTGTTGCTTTTCGTACGATGTGGCTAGCTGCTGAAGATTATCCATTACTTCTTGGTAGGCTTGATTTTTGTCATAAAGAAAGTTTTGCTTAACTATGTCCTTGACTGGGCAACCATTCATTGTTTATTTGTAGGGTCTGCTGATTTAGGTGTTTGCCTTCACACATCCTCATCTGGTTTGGATCTTCCTATGAAGGTGAGCATTTTTTTTTACATTCTGTGGCTTTTAGCAATACTGATTGCTTTCCTGCAGAAGTTTCAGACTTTTGTTTAGCAAATTTGAGAAGCATATCTGATTTCAGGTTGTAGACATGTTTGGATGTGGTTTGCCAGTCTGTGCTGCTTCCTTTTCATGGTATATAAGCTGACGAGTGGTTGCATCCTTAAAATTGATTTTCCACAAAATTGGTCGATCCTTTCTTTGTTTTTTTTCCAAGTATCTGTTAACCATGATCCTTTTGCATCTGAAAGCATCCAAGAGCTGGTAAAAGTTGAAAAGAATGGTCTTCTGTTCTCATCATCCTCCGAGCTTGCGGATCAACTACTTGTATGCTCTAATTTTCAATATCCTTAACATATAAATCTTTTCATTTTCTGTTATAAGCTTACT
Source organism: Amphibolis antarctica (assembly GCA_024699675.1). Lineage (NCBI taxonomy): Eukaryota > Viridiplantae > Streptophyta > Magnoliopsida > Alismatales > Cymodoceaceae > Amphibolis > Amphibolis antarctica. The sequence continues at coordinate 40,728 of JAMKPZ010000603.1, read as the reverse complement.
CTTTACCTAGTATAAAACATGCAAGTATTTATTCCCACATCAGATGCTTTTCAAAGGGTTTCCAGATCGTTGTGATATGTTAACTGCATTGAGAGAAGGTGCTCTAGCAACAGGATCGTCAGCAAGATGGTCGACCGAATGGGAGCAACATGCTCTGCCACTTATTGAAGAGGCATGCTTCCATCTTGTTCAGCTACTGAAGTCTTTACTTTCCTGCCAATCTTGCACTCTGTGTGATGTGATCAAGGTCTGAATTGATTTTGCAGGCTATTTCGAAGAACGGCAGGCATCAAAGACGCTCTATGCCATGAAAATTTTCCTGACGTAAACTTATACATTCAGTAGAAAAAAGGGTGCATCTGGTTGGATTTAAATCTATTTCAAAAGATATGATTCCACCTTGCATGTTATTGGGACACCAAGTACAACCCAGGTTGATTATAAAGCTGTCAAGTGTTTAGAGAGCTATTATAATGGCATAATTTTTTGGTATGATTAATGAGAGTTTTGACAAGATTTTCAATCTCTGTGTGTAAGGTGGTTTTAATTTTTTGACGTGATTGAGCTGTAACCTTATTAATTTCAATATAAATAATGTTACAGTTCAATACAAATGAGGTTACATTTTAATATAAATGAAGTCACATTTTAATAATTTCAAGCAACTCTAGTTACGGTATAAGTGCTAAAACCGGAATTACAAATAAATGTAGCCTTAAATTAATTTTAATGGTAAATTAATTAAAATTTAATTTCAATCATTATTTTTTTTTCTTCTATTGCCTCTTTGCTAATAATTTTTGATACAACTTTGTTCGTAATCTTTGCAACATTTCCTTTTCTTGGCCAAGTTTGATAATTGATATCCACCCTTTCCGATTTCCTTAATCTCAACAATCTTTTTTAACTACTTTTCGATGCAATATTTTTGCATTTCTGCGGTTTTGTTTGAATTTCACGTAATTATGTTATTTTTTATGAATATCTGCTTACATTTTTTTCTCTAACGGTCTTCTAGTTAAAGTCTTTTGCTTTTAGAGACAATTTGGACGTTGTGTTGGCATTACTTATTAAGACTTTGCTCTCCTAACCCTAACTTTGACCATTATTGATCTTATCAATGATTTAGGTCGTATTTGTTGTCATGATATTTTATTGTGCATCTACATTGTTTACTATGTATCATAGTTATATACAATACATATTATCAAACAAAAAAATCAAGATATTACAAAAATTGAGAATCAGTTGACGTTTTCCCTTTTTTCCCCGAAATCCATTTCGCTCTCTCACCTCATATTCTGCTTTCCCCTCCCAACCCCATGTGCTTTCTCCTTTCTCAACCTGTTGATTGACTTTCTATCTTCTTGACCGTAATATAGCAATCTCTTATCGATTGCTTTTATTGTAAAGGACAATAGAAGAATTTTATATTTTTGTTTTGCATAAATTGTTTCATCAATTATAAGACCACAATAAAAAGTATATTACTTTAATCTTATCCGTAAAAAGTATATTACTTTATTCATTAATCATCGTAATTTTTAAAATACCAAATCATTTTCTTTTCATCGTATGTTATATATTTTCTAAAATAACATGAACCTATCTCATTTATTTCTACTGTTACAATAAACACAACCTTAATCTCTTCTCATTGGTAGATAATCATGATGATATAGTTGAAAATGTGTAAGTTGTATTTCCTTTTTCTTATTTTTGACTACTTCGAATCTCCCTCTTTTATAATCTTTCCCTTTTGCTACTTAATTTTGTAAACCCTTACGATCTCTTTTATAATTTTACAATTATATTATTTTTTAATCCACTTGTCAAAAAAATTCATTAATTTTTTTCCACGAATTTTACACATGCGTCTAAAACTATAAATGCATTCGAAAATAACTTTTTTCAGTTTTAGAATTTAAATAGAGTTAAAATTATATAATAATTTACATAATAAAAATTTATATATTAAAATAATATAATAATAATAAAATTAAAAGTAATTTTAAAAATTAAAAAAATTGGCAAATGAAACTTACAAATTTGAGAAAAACCTAAAACCCTAGTCATTCTCGCGGTGAGAAAATCTCACCGGAAGAACCTTATACTCCCGTCGGAGCTTGATCAGAAGAACCAAAAAGCTCTTCGGAACTCTGTCAGAAATCCGTCGCTACGAAGAAGAAGGTGAACGAACGCATCAGGATCTTCATCGAAAACGGCGTCAAACTTCGCCACCGGTCCATTTAAACCCTAAACCCTCCTCCGCGAGACGACTTCTTCCGCCGCGCTCCCTCTTCCGCTCGCGAATCCTCCGCAGGTGCCTCCGCGAAGCTCGCTCGCCGCTCTCCCTCTTTCGCTTGCGACTGCTCTTCCGCGCGACGACCTTCGCTCGGGCCTGCTCCAGCCCTTCTTCGCTCGGGCCTCTGCTCGGACCTCGCCGGAAGAACCTAAAATTTCGCTGGAACTGTCGGAAATCCGTCGCTATGAAGAAGAAGGTGGACGAGCGCATCAGGACCCTCATCGAGAACGGCGTCAAGCTTCGCCATCGGTCTATGTTCGTCATCGTTGGCGATAAGTACCGCGACCAGATTGTGAACCTCCATTTCATCCTCTCTAAGGCCGTCGTCAAGGCCCGACCCTCCGTGCTGTGGTGCTACAAGGACAAGCTCGACATCAGCAGGTTCTGGTTCTTCCTTTCGGCTATAAGTAGTTTTTTTATCGAGTATTTGTAGTCTGTAATACCAATAAATCATAGAGGACAACTTGAAGGAGTTATTGGATGACGAGTTGGTGCGACCCAGTAATAGCTCCTATGTAGCACTTGCTTTGCTATTCAAGAAGAAGAACTGTTTCCTTGGATTGGATTTGACAATCATCAGGCTAGAATGGAGTGACCATATTGTTGCACTAAAGCTCACTTCTCTCCTCTATGTTATTTTGCGTTTATAATTTGACTTTTGTTGAATTTGTGGTTGGGGTTCATGGTGTTTTGGTAGTTGCCACTCCTATACATGATACCTAGACACGGATATATGCATACATATACATCTACATTTATCAATATGGGTACGGGCATACATTATTGTTTTCAATTATAGGGCACAATATACAGACGAACAACTTACATAATTAATAGGATTATGCTAGTAAAGGGATTTCTAGGGTATCGTAACCTGCTACAAATGTTCTATGCAGTCTCATCTCACAAGATGCAGTTTGGATTGTCTTTATATCCCTCCAGTGCTCTTTGATCACCAATAATATAATCCTATCAACTTCTAATTCAAATCTTACATCACAAAATTTGGCCTTGTCAGTTTTCATCCATTTTCTTCTACTCTATTGGTTCCTTCCACATCTTCTCAAGTTTTATAATTTATTTTATGTAAAGCATTATTGACATAAGAAGAAGAATTCGAGTTATAATCCCACTGTGGGATTGACCACATGAATATTTTTCTTTTTATTTTTAATCTATTGTAATCTTTAGTTAAGTTACATATATTTAAATCTTTTCTTAGATGGTTTCAGTCTTCTCTGGTATAACTTTTTACTCTGCAGTTACAGTTGAACCAGCAGTAGACTCCTGTTAAACTTCCTCAAATCTTCCACCACCAAGTTTCGGTCTTCTTGTCAGCTATCATCCTTTTTCCTATTACTCTATTGGCTGTTCCTTCCTTGTTTTCTTAAGCTTTATAATTCATTTTATATAAAACATTGTAGGCATGGTTTCAGTCATCCCTGACATAACATTTCCTGTTTACACTGCAGTAACAAAAGAAAGCGGCTTAAGCAAACTAGGGCACTCATTAAAAAGGGTTTGCTTGATGTTGAGAAGTTAGATCCCTTTCTACTGTTTGCAGAAACTGGTAATTTGACATATTGTAAGTACGAGAATTCAGATAGTATTCTTGGAAACACATTTGGAATGTGCATTTTGCAGGTTAATTTCTTCTCACTTGTAGGAATCCTTATTTTATAACTTTAAGATATTAACGGTTTGAGTAATGTTGTAATTCTTTTGGCTGTAGTAGATTACTTTATGCTGAAGTACTTTTTCACAGGACTTTGAGGCCTTGACACCTAATCTCCTTGCAAGAACCATGGAGACTGTTGAAGGTGGAGGGTTGACAGTTTTGGTTATTCATTCACTTTCTTCACTTACTTCCCTCTTTACCATGGTCATGGTAAGCATTTGTTTTCTAGGACTTCTTGAGGTAGAATCTACATTTGCCAAATTTTCCTTTTAAGCATGATATACATGTTGAAGTGATGTTTTACTGTTTATTGGGATCATTAATTTTTTCATGAACTCATGAAAGCTTGATCCAGGAGAAAGTAATTTATTACTGCTAGAAATTTCTCTTTGAGCTGAATAATTTCTCTCAAAAAACTTGTATTTGTTGCACAAGTTTATTTTTTCTATTGGTCTTTGAGTCACATTGTGAGATGAAGTACCACAAATTTTATCATTTATCAATATGCATTATCCATGTGTTTTCTAACATAGCCCTATTTCTTTTCAATTTAGGATGTTCATCATAGATTCAGGACAGAGTCTCATTATCATGCAACAGGGAGGTTTAATGAGCGATTTTTGCTTTCACTTGCATCATGCAAGGCATGTATTGTTATGGATGATGAGTTAAACATTCTTCCACTTTCATCTCATGTAAGATCAGTTGTGCCTATATCAGTCTCAAAGGTAATATTACTTCTTTTTTAATACAAAGAAAATGATTTATGTGTCAACCTCGTGTAGTGGAATTATGGTTTAGATTGTTGTTTGTTGTTGTAATGCATGAACATGGTATTTATCAAAAAACACATCAACATGGTATTTTTTGGATAAATTTGGATCTTTTGTCTTGTTTCTATTGCCATGATATTGAAATGCCATCATCTTGTTGGCACATGTCTGTTTCTTAATTTGTTGAAGTTCAAATTGGATATGATTGGATTTAAGTATTATCATTGTTATTGTTTTCATAATTTTTGTCTTTGAAGGATTTTGAGGGACTTTCAGAAGCAGAGAGAGATTTAAAGAATCTTAAAGAGAGCCTCCATGATGAGGTTATTGTGGGACCTTTAATTCGAAGGTGTTGTACTATGGATCAGGTATATGCTCTAGGCATTAAAATGGTGACTGAGTGCTTCTGTCTATACCGATAATGGCAATTCAACCCTCATCATTTTCTGCCATTTTTGTAATGCAATGTAATATTTCAGGGAAAGGCTTTAGCGACTTTCTTAAATGCTGTCATGGACAAAACACTCCATGCAACTATTGCTTTGACCGCAGCCCGTGGGCGTGGCAAATCAGCTGCGCTTGGACTAGCTATTGCTGGGGCTGTAGCCACAGGGTTACATGCATAATTTGAAACTTTAAATTTTCTATTTTTTGTCTTGTTTTTCAACTTTTGTTTTACATTATTTTTTCTTTTTCAGATTTTCGAATATCTATGTGACTGCCCCCAGTCCAGAAAACCTGAAAACACTGTTTGAATTTGTGTGTCATGGCCTTGATGAACTAGGGTATAAGGTATATGTTTTCTTCTTCTGGCTTCTTTCAAAAGAATGCCTTGCATATGGTTGTTATTTGATCTAGCACAACAAAATATTGTAATGGCCTTAACTCAGCTATGTGATTCTGTATTCAGATTTTTTCATATCATCTACCCTCGTAATCTTATGAATGTTAAGGTAGCTTATTTGTGTTGTGACTTAACCATAGAAGATTTGTAAGTGTTAATATTAGATCATAAGACAGGCACCCAGATAGGTGCTAAGGCTTGAATCGATCATACATTGGTAGCTTGCCTCACCTTGCCTTGAACTAGTGGTTTTTTTGTCAAATCCGTTTATTTAAACATGTCTTTTACAGTTTTGAATGCTTTTTGTTAGAAAAAACTTACATATAATGTTTTTGTTGTGCTACTAAAATATACTTAATTATTAAAATGTATAATTTTGCATATTTGTGAAATATATGTATTAGTATTATTACACATCATATTTCGATGTTATCTTAAGCTTGCCTATGTATTTGAATGTCGTTTAGGAAATAATAGAACTAAAACTATGTATAATAATTATTAAATATTTATAAATATACAATATATTCATAAAAAATAAAAATATTTCCATGGGTGTGTAGGTGATGCCTAGGTGCCCAAGTGCCCAAGGCACCTTGGTTCATCACCTACGTGCTTTAAGAAGTTTCGTCAAGTTGATAACTTGATAAATATGTCGTCTCGCCACGATTTAGGAAACACCATTGTTGTAATCAATAGTAGCCATGCTGATAACACGTATCACATGTTATCAACTAGAGGGGATGAGTGTCCTCTCTCAATCTAAAAGGAGTGGATGCATTTTGCAAGTAGCGTTTTCAGAATTGGTCCAGACTGACCAATTGAACAAGGAACCAATCAACCTATCAGGTCAAGAGGTTCTAGTTCAATCATCCAAGGAGTTGAATCGGTTGACTGGTGAATCAACTGCCTCTGGGTTGAACCAATTTTCTTTATTTAAAAATTGGGAAAAAACACATTTGTTGAAATCAATTTTGATGGAATATTTTTTTTCATACTCCAGTAAAAAATTTTAAAAAGGAAATTTACATCAAATGGCTCCATTTCATCCAATTCAAATGTTTGTTTCTTGTTTGTAACAAACAAATATCTGGAACAATGATCAACAATGGTTTTCTTGCATTTATCATCGATTCGTTATTTTTCTGGATTTTCCTTTTTTCTATATATAAAATAGTCAATGATTTAATTATTATTTATGGCATCATGTTGACATCATTGATTTGACTAGTAACCATGAAATGATCACCCCCTCACTTCATCAGACATCAGGTCATTGTCCGATCCAGTTCTAAACACATTGAATTTGCAAGTAGACTTATCAGCTTTCCTTGCTGATGTCAATCTGTTTCCATGTATTTTAAAGCTTGAAAATATGATTGGCTGCACCCTTGTCCAGAAATTAATAAAAATGATATTTATTTGTCTTTTGACATCCATAATTTCTTCTTGTGACATGTCTACAATGTTTGGTATTTTTATATGCAATGCTGTAGCTATGATAGCATGTGGTGTCTATATGCATCGTTGTTGATTATTCAATATGTGGATCATTTTAATATTGGAGCATGTTTTTGCTTTTTTACATTTTTTTAATTAATTAATCAATTGACTTGCAGAAACCTTTACATTACGATTCAGTTACAAATGACAAGTCATATCTTAAAAAATCACTAGTTCGTATAAATATCTACAAGCAACACAGACAAACAATCCAGGTATGCTCTATCTGTAAATCATGTTTCTATCCTAGTTGTTTTTTCAAAATAAATGGTGTCATACTTGATTATCAGGGATTATTTGAGGGACATTTATTCTTCTAAATTTTCCCTTCTTTTTGTTACAGTATTTGAACCCTAATGACCATCAAAAGCTTTCGCAAGTTGAGCTTCTTGTTATTGATGAAGCAGCAGCAATTCCATTGCTCATTGTAAAAGCAATGCTTGGACCCTATCTTGTCTTTCTTTCATCTACAGTCAATGGGTAAAATCCTTTGTCTCGAAATTTCATATATTTGTTTGGCTGAAAATAGAATCTGACTTGTTAAGGGACTTGTAAACTTCATATTTGAGTCTTTGTTTGAGTTGGGATATTCAACATTTTCCTATGCAATAATGAAGATTATGTGTACATTAATTGAAATAAAATATATTTTCTATGCATGTGGAAACAAAATAAAGCAAAATATTTTATGATGCATTTTAATGTATAGCTATTATTCTTTTGATATACTTTTAACAGAAATTTCTTTGATCAACAACTTTCTATTGTTATAGTTACGAAGGAACTGGACGTTCTTTGTCATTAAAGCTTCTGCAACAACTTGACAAGGAAAGCAATACGAATGCTGACAATTCAGTTGGATCTCACGGTGAGGATTGTAGGTTATCAATTTCATTAAGCTTGGGCCTCCCAATGCAATAATTCCGTTGGGGTTCTCCAATGCAACTCTAACCATCATAGCATCATCATGATACCTAATGACTTAATGTTTATATATTATCTTATTATATATTAAACTTTATTTTAGCCCTAAACAAGATGAACTACCTGCAAGTGCTTTTTTTTAGATACGTATATCATTAACATAAATACGGATTTATACATTTTTTTATAAGACTTAAATACGGAATTATATGTTCGGTTATTATTATTATTTTTAAATCTTACTTTAAGATAATTTTACGTATAATTAATCTCACCAGAATTTATTTATCAGAATTATTTATAAAATTTTAAATTTATGTAATTTATGAGAAAAGATTTAAATTTATGTAATTTAATTGAAGATTTAACCGTAAATATAACTAATGGAAGAAAATAATTTATGTAATCAACCTCACATAGTAGAATTATGGTTTGAATTATTATTAATATTTATTTGATTGACTTACTAGTGTCCTATTGTTATTATTTATAACATTTGTTGATGTTTGTATGTGTATAAATCAAATGAATTCTCCTCTGTGAATATGTCAACCTTTTCATTTGATTTACTTCAAATGGCTTTTATTCTAAATGTAGCATTACCAAGTTGAATATAAACAAAATTGGTCTTTTCTAATTTTTCATTGTGTACCAGATCTAATTATCTTTTTCTTAGTCATGCACCTCATATTTGAATTCAAGTTCCAAAAAATAAATCTGCAATTATTGTTTTCTTATAGAAAACCGTTGTGAAAATTTAACATTGCTAAGAAATATCAATCTTTTCTAGTCCATAATTATCAAAAAAGGAAAACATAAATAGCCCAATATTGTCTGTGGTGTTTATTTCATTTTTTCAAATACAGTAAGAATATTTATCAACAAATTTCCCATTCAAGAAAATGTCCTTATTGAAGTCTCATATAAGATGCTTTTATTTGCTGAATTAATTTCTCAAATATGATTTTAAGCAAATCCAAAAAATGTAAAAGCAAATGTTCTAAATAGGTTCCATAAAATGGTAGGATCCTAATTCCACATTAATGGTCTCATAAAATGTTTTTTGCAATTCTTAAATGATGTTGCAATTATAAAAGTTTATGTGTGCCATTGTTTCTTAAACACATGATTAAATTACGCTAGACAAGGATGACAATAAATTGCAAAGTCAGGGCCAATTTTGAAGAAAGCAAAGCATGACTGCTTCTTTTTTTTCCTTTATTGTTGCTTCAGTATGTCACACAACTACGTACGTTGTTTTAGTGGTCCCATCATCATGATTCAAATGAGTTTTTGTGTAAAATTTGAAAATGTATTGATGCTTACAGTGTCAGGTGACATTCTTCCATTTTGCTTTGTTGTTTCCACTTAGGTCATTTTGAGAGGGTGGAGTTGGTTGAATCTATTCGATATGCTTCGAATGATCCAATTGAGTCTTGGTTAAATGGTCTACTTTGCTTGGATGTAGCATGTTATATTCCATGCTTATCTTGGTAACCATCAAACTTTTGAACGGTTATTCCTTATTCCGTCATCTTCCTTAATATGTTAATCCCTTCTGAATTTGTAGGCTCCCCCCTGCAGAACAGTGTGACTTGTATTATGTTAACCGCGACACACTTTTCTCTTATCACAAAGACAGTGAAGTCTTTTTGCAGGTAATTGATAATTTGATATGATAATTATTTTCCTTTTTTCTTTATGTAGTAGCAGTAGCAGTAGTGGTAGTAGTAAATAATAATTTGAAGAAGTGCAACTCAAAGCGTGTTTGAACGTTTTTATTACTTGCCATTTCATTTTATAAAAATAGAGAAAATGGATTGTAATGATCATTTTTCCGTTTTGAAAGCCATTTTTCAGTTAGAAATGGGCATTTATTTAAACTTGAAATTGTAGTTTTTATTTTGAAATTTGGACCTGTTCTTTATTACTTAAATGTTATAACATTTATTCTTTTGATTAATTGTTGAGCTGCCATTTTATTTAGGTATTTTATTTTTTTGTAATACTTGAGATATTGCTCTTATATTTTTTCTATTTGACTCAAATTAATTCCCTAAATTGTATATAATTATGTAAACCACAATTTTGGAATTATGTTATATTTTATTTAATTATAAATTGAATATTTAAATATTTATGTTAAGTAATTTGACTATTTTATGCCATCCTCTATATAGACATATATTCATTTTATTTATTTTAATTTATATCTTCATGAAAAACCTATTTAAGTCTCCTTTTTAAAATAAAATGTTAATTTAACCTTCAATGCAATAATGTCCATTTTCTGTTTCATAAAACATTGATAACTATTAGGTAAATTTTTCTTATTTATTCTTGTATTTTTTGACAGCGGATGATGGCACTTTATGTTGCTTCTCACTATAAAAACTCACCAAATGACTTGCAGCTTATGGCTGATGCACCAGCACATCATTTATTTGTGCTGCTAGGTTTGTTTCATTTACATTAAATTATCTATTTGTTACATTGATGGCTTCACAAAACTGGTCTGCATAGTGATTTTCATCTTTTGTGCATCTCAAAAAAATTAGTTGAATCACTGAAAAGTATTCTATTTTCAGGTCCTGTTGATGAATCCAAAAATCATCTTCCAGATATTTTATGTGTTGTTCAGGTTTGTGAACTCTTCCTTTTTTAGAATTATTTTCAGTGGAAGATTTATAATTGACTGTCATAGAAAGGACATGGATCTTTTTAAGGGATGCTGGACCTTTTTTGAATATAGGATTTTTTCAATATCGAGTAGAAAATACATTTTTGGCTCTAAAAGGACGTCAAATAGATAAATATGTGGTTGGCTAGGAGCTTGGGGAAAGTAATTGTAGAAGATCGAAACTTCTATGTAAAAGTTAAAATTTGATACTTTTGCCTTTTAAACTAAAGGAAATGGATCCCAAACTATGTCCAGGGATTGAATATTGTATTGAAATTTCTGAAGGAATATTTGTGATTACCTTTATTATTGTTATTTTGCTCAAAAAAAATCTTTATTGTTGTTACCGCTACCAGGTAACATTCCTTGTGTTTTACATTCGTGAACATGATATCTTATCATAGGTCTGTCTTGAGGGACAAATTTCCAAGAAATCTGTTATGAAAAGCTTGAGTAGTGGTCATCATCCATTTGGTGATCAAATACCATGGAAGTTTTTTGAGCAGTTCAGAGATGATGTTTTCCCAACCCTTTCTGGTGCTCGGATTGTACGAATCACTGTCCACCCTAATGCTATGGGGGTAATTTTTCCTCCTAAGTCTTATCATGAAAGAACTCTATATAGTCTTTTGGTCACTTTGTTCCTCATTCGCGTGCAGCTAAAATATGGTTCAAGGGCAGTAGAGATGCTCACCAGGTTCTGTTTCTGTCTTGTTTTTAGTAGCTTTTTTTGTCCACATTCAATTCACTATCTGTGCACTTGGGTTTTATTCATCACAAGTTTCAAATTGAATTTTAAAAATCTTGGAGAAATTATGGAGTAGGCTTTGAAGCAATGGAGCTTACAGGTTAAAATATCTGTTTTTCATCCATATAATATTATTGAATTTTGTCCATGGAAAAAATCAATCCTGATTCTTTTATAATTCTTTTATAAAACATCTTTGGTATGCCTATGATTCAAACGTTAAGATCAAAGTTTCAAATATTGGTATTGTGTTGATGATCAAGGACTATTTGAAATATATTGAGGATCAAGGACTATTTGAAATATATTGAGGATCAAGGACTATTTTAGTGGAAACACAGTATTTTTGTTGAAACGTTTAAAATACTACAATTTTCAACTTTAAACTCAATGTTAAGATAAGTTATGATAGGTATATAAAAACACTTAGATAAATTTTTTAGACATTTATCATGCATAAAATATTAATTAGATAGAGATATTGTAGTTATATGCCTAAGAAAAATCTTAATTGTTGTACAAATAATTGAAAGAAATCATAATGACAAATGATTTAAAAAATAATATAATATACAAATATTAATTTCATGTTGAATGTCTAAGGGGTCGTATGAGTTCTATTCATATAGCTTACATCGTTATTGTCTCCAATAATTTTCAAACATTTGAATACAAATTTGTTGTTCCTGTCATATGATGTGTTGGTTTTATGATATATGGTGCTCAAGAATCCATTGATGATTTTTAGTATTGGGCTCTTGGACAAAATATTCTATCCATGGGATGTGATGATATTTGTTAATGTAAGGTTCATTGTGCAAGGAAGGTGGTTTATTCTTTTCTCTTTGATAGTATTCATGTCCATCATACTGGCTTTATTCGTAATGGATTGACTCATTTGATGATGATTTGTTCATACGCTATTAGAGGTAGTAATTAAAAATGCCATATGATCTAGGACTATGAAGCATACATGTAAGGATCGCTAGTTTGAGGCTAAAGATATGATTCAGGATCAATTATTTGTAAAGATCCAAAGATTTGTGATTAAAATAAACTTAATTGTTTTGTTGCATTTTGTTGTGTATCATTATTAAATCTTGACCATCTTCTTGTATAATGGTATGATAGTGAGTTGTATTCACATATTTAAGAGGGCTTGACTCCATGATCATCATCTTTAGTATCATAATTGAAATGTGTTGGAGATGACTTAGAGAAAACACATTCACACATTACAAGAACACACAATTTACGTGGTTCACCCAACAAGGGCTACGTTCACAGCTGAGGAAGGCTGGTCAATCACTAATTTCAGGTGGTTACAAGAGAGGGACTATTCAAATGGACATACTAAGCATTTTGTCCAAGCCCTCTATTTATAGGAGTACAAAAGAAGATCAAAAGACTCCAAACCAATGACAAAGAATCAATGGAATCACTATCACCATTGAAGTCGATCCATAAATAGGCAAGAAACGTTGGAACGTTTCATCATCCCTCCAAGAATACCAACAGTCACAAGGAAGATTGAAAGACACTTCTAACATATCTCCACCTTGTCTTTCAATGATTCTCCACCTTGAACAAAGCTTTCCTTAGCAGCCTTGTCTAGGGCTTACAATTAACTGTAGACATTAAGCAAGTCAAGACAATGCTTGAACTTGCTTTCGGTAACACCCTTAGTGAACATGTCAGTAGGGTTGTCTTCAGTTCTGATTTTCTTAACTTCGATTCTTCTTTTAGTTCGAAGAAAGTGGCATCTCACATTGATGTATTTTGTTCGATCATGAAACACTCAATCTCTTGTGAGACAAATAACACTTAAGCTGTCACAATAAATGGTGGTTCTTTCTTGATACCACCTAAAATCTTCCATGAGACCCTTCAACTAAATACCTTCCTTTGCAGCTTTAGTCAACGCCATATATTCGGCTTCTATGGTAGAGAGAGAGACTATTGGCTGCAATGTAGATTTCCAACTAATAATAGAATCTCCAATGGTAAATACATTACCAGTTAGAGATCTTCTATTGTCAATATTTGCTGCAAAGTCAGAATTAGAGTAACTAGAAATCGTGCAACTAGTTTCTGATCCAAAGATTAAACCAACATTAAGAGTTCCTTTTAGGTACCTGAATATTCTCTTCACAACTTGTCAATGCTTACGACCTGGATTACTCATGAATCTACTAACCACACTGATGGGATATGCAAGGTCAGACTTGGTACATACCATGCAATACATAAGACACCCAACAATGTTAGAATAAGGCACTTTTTCCATATCAATTTTCTCAGCTTCAAATTGAGGGCACATATTAACTGATAGACGAAGATTTCTATCATAGGGTGTGTCAATGGACTTGGCATTAGCCATTGCAAACTTTGATAGAATCTTCTCAAGATAGCTTTTCTGAGATAAGAATAATTTTCCATTTTCTCTATTACGATGGATTTCCATCCCAAGAATTTTGTTGGCAGCGCCAAGGTGTTTCATATCAAATTCAGCACTTAAAAGCATCTTAAGATGCTAAATTTCAGTGATATCTTGAGTGGCAATTAAGATTTCATCAACATATAGAAGGAGATAAATGTACTTTCCATCTGAAAGTTTGTTAATGTAAATACAAGAGTCATGTAAGCTTCTATGAAAACCAATACTGATAATGAAGTTATCAAACCTCTTATACCATTGCCTTGGAGACTGCTTTAATCCATATAAGGATTTTCTGAGTTGGCAAACATAGTCTTGCTTATTAGGATCAACAAATCCCTTTGGTTGACTCATCAAAATATCTTCCTCCAAGTCACCATGTAAGAATGCGGTTTTGACATCAAGTTGCTCCAATTCAAGGTTTTGAGTAGCAACAATTGTAAGGACACGAATGGAGGTGTGTCTCACTACAGGGGCAAATACTTCATTATGGTCAATTCCTTCACATTGACTATACCCTTTTGCAACTAGGCAAGCCTTAAACCTCACACCTTGATTCTCATGTGTCCAAACCTTTCGTTTGAAGATCCATTTGCTCTCAATAACTTTTCTACCTTTAGGAGGCTTGATAAGCTCCCAAGTATTATTCTTTTCTAACGATTTCATTTCCTCTTTCATGGCTGAAGCTCATTTGGCAGCGTCAGGGCTTTTAATAGCTTCCATAAACGAGTGAGGATCTTGGTCTTCTACATCAGCATCATCAGCAACATTCAAAGCATAAGCCACCATACTTTGAAAACCATACTTCTGTGGAGGACGTGTATCTCTTCTTGGCCTATCCAATGCAACACTCCCAAATTGGGGAGGTTGCTCTTCAATATTGGTAACAACAGACCCTAAACTAGGGTCGTTAGAAGTAGGTGGAGGCTGTTGTGAAGACTGGCACTCCACCTCCTGAGAAGAAGTTTCAAACTCCACCTGTTGTGTGGGGGTTTTAGGAGCATCAACTTTACCTTGACACAACATGAAATCTTCATCAAAAGTGACATTCCTACTACGAATCACTTTATGTTGAGTTGAATCCCATATTCTATAGCCCTTCACTCCTGCACCATAACCAACAAAAAACCCCTTTATAGCCCTTGGATCAAGTTTCCCATTTTTCAGATGAAAATATATAGGACTGCCAAATATTTTCAGTTTGGAATAGTTTGCTGTTTTTCTGAACCACACTTTATAAAGAACTTTGTCTTCTATGACCAATACCTGTCATTTTACAAACATGATTATTGGCCAATGTTACATTGGACCCTCCTTCAACTTCTTCATAGGTATCAAACCACTCCCTTAAAGGGGTCATGTGGTGTGAAACGCCTGAATCCAAGATCCAATCTTGCTTTGCACATGAACTGTTAGAAACAGTAAGTGCAGCATCAGTTTCGAATGAATAATCTCCTTATGCAACATCAACTATTTTAGATTTGGCCTTCAACTTGGGGCAATTGGCCTTCCAGTGACCAGATTCTTTGCAATAATTACAAATGTCCTTTGGATTCGTATTTTTACCTTTCAATTTTCCCTTTCCTTTCTTCCATTTATCATTCTTATCTGAACGATTCTTGTGTTGGTTGGAGCTTGCAGCTATGAGGCCAAAAGCGTTATTATCATTACTAATATTGGAAGCCAATTGACGTAGTTCACGAGTATGTAAACTCGAGTGAACTTCTTCTTAAGTAATAGATTCCTTTCCAACCACAAAAGATTGGACAAAGTTTTCATACGAGTGCGGTAGAGAGACTAATAACAATAAAACTGCGTCTTCATCTTCAACTTTCATGTCAATATTTCTCAAATCCATAAGTAAGGTATTTAACTGATCAAGATGACCTTTGAGAGACGTACCTTCCTTCATTCGAAGAGAAAATAGACATTGCTTTAGAAGCAACTTATTGGTTAAAGACTTGGTCATATACAAGCTTTCAAACTTTAACCATAGGCCCACGACACTTTTCTCATCCGCAACTTCAACAATAACTTCATCCACTAGGCATGAAAGTATAGTTGAATGGGCATTTTTTTCATGAGATTTAAGATCCACTTTATTTGTATCAGAGGGACGTGGATCTTCAAAAGGGGTCCAAATCCTTTGTTGCTTCAAAGGCTGAAACTATTTTTCCCCATAAATTTGTCAATCTTCACATTATGTGAAGACATGTTGATTTCCCAAAAAAAGGCAACCACAACACCTCAGAATGGCACGAAGAGGGAAAACTACAGACTTCAGAATTAACTTATTTGAAGTGAAGATTAATGGGTGCAGCAGAAATTTCAACAACAGAAAGAGTTGAAACTCTTGTCACCAGAGCAACGGACAAAAGCTGGAGGAAGCGACCAACTTTGAAACAAAAACCTTCACGCCAAGGAATTGAATTTCTCTGATACCACTTGTTGGAGAGGATCAAAGATCGAGACTTAGAGAAAATACATTCACACATCACAAGAACACATAATTTACATGGTTCACCCAACAAGGGCTACGTCCACAGTTATGGAAGGTTGGTCAATCACTAATTTCAGGTGGTTACAAGAGAAAGATTATTCAAATGGATGTACTAAGTATTTTATCCAAGCCCTCTATTTATAGGAGTACAAAAGAAGATCAAAAGACTCCAAACCAATGACAAAGAATCAATGGAATTACTACCACCATTGAAGTCGATCCATAAATAGGTAAGAAATGTTGGAACGTTTCATCATCCCTTCAAGAATACCAACAGTCACAAGGAAGATTGAAACACTTCTAACAAAATGCTTCTATCTTGCAAATGAATTGAGTGACCTCTGATTTTCATATTATCATTGTGTGACAGAACTCTGACTTTTGCCAATACCAGATGCTTGTGAAGAGGTCATGTATTCTTTAACACCTATATCTAACTACTATGCAACATGCTCATCTAGCCTTTCATCCTCTTCATTAAGACCTGGTTTGTCATTGTCTTTCATCAAATCTACTATGAAATCCCCATTTCTAGAATTTTAGTAAATGAACATGATATTAATTGGATCTAATTTATCATGGTTTTCTCCTTTAGTAATATGCTTCATACGAAACTTAATGTTGTGGTGGACAGATACTAAGTCTTTCAACTTCCTAAGCTGTTCATTCACTTTGTGCGAATTAAATTATATGTATGCCAATTTCTTTCATAACTAGAAATAGAGGTTATCTAACAAAGCTCTTTGATTGTAATCTTTCTCAAATTAGGAGCATGTGTGCCTTGAATGACCTACCATTCATTTGTAACAAAAATTAAGAGTGGATATTAGTAATTTACTATCAATATTGGAAATTCATAATATTTGAAATCATGGTTAGAAATTTATAATAATTGCTAAAAGTAAACACTTACTAGGAGTTATTTTCTTTGTTGTATGAATGGCTTCAACATGTCCAAAACCCTCTAAACACTCCTTGAAATCTTTGATCTCACGTAGGGTTTCCACCTAAGTTTCAATAGTTGGTTCCATCTTATTAATAACAGACTTTAATGAATTGTTCAAATTAGTGTAATTACCAATCTCTTTTTCATTTTGAAATTGTGAGCTTAAATAAAATGTTGCATATCAAATTATCAAGAAAATGATAATTAATATATTTAGTACCAGAAAAAATTAAGATAAATTAATGATTGGACAGAAATAATTGCATAATAGTTCCTTGTAATTGTTGAAGTAGTATCTTGAATCATCTTTCATTGATGATATCGAGGTATGCCTGCATTTCATGGTACCGAGTCATGTATCACCTCTCTCATTAAGTTCATAATTTCGTAATTGTGACACATTTCTTGACATTAACGTAAAAGGTGTAATCATTCATTATTAAAATCACTTGCCTATTCATTGGGCTGCCACCTTCAAAGTTGAACATGTGTTTAAGTCTAGCCTTATTTTCAAGCATAGATTGAAGTACTATGTAGTTGGTGGCAAAGTGAGTAACTTTAGGATAATTTATCACCACAGATTTTTAATGTCATGATGTATAAAAATAGGAAAGAACAATTATATATATAGTTGATGGTAGGTTGTCTTGATTTTATGATCTTTCTTATTTTCATCCTTCCAAAGTCTTTCAATATAAGATTAATACAATATGTAGTATAATGTGTTTAAAAAATGGGGTGCTAGACCATTATCTTTTTACTAGCCTTTTCAAAGGTGATACGATTATCAATAATCACCTATGCAACATTTGAAGGTCTTATCTTTTTGATAACATCAGAAATCAATCTATAGAGATACTTGTAGTCTTTTACGTTTTCTGAAACATTAATGGATTTTAAGAAAATAGCTCATCTATTGTAATAAGCCATGCATTTAATTATTTGCTTTCTAGTCACAGAAGTCTATCCATCATGGGTGATGGTTACACTATACATGAGTCAATGCTTCTTCAAACTATCAATGTAATTATTGTGCTTAAATACTTATTCATAATTTCAAAATAAGTTGGAGTTTTTAAATAATGCTCCTTTGGCTATTATGTTTACCATATGTTGTAGATATGGTTTCTTTGTTGCATCTGTGGGGATGACATTGTAAAACATAACTTTAAATAGTTGTTCCAACTTTTTCTTTTGCATTTGTCTACGTCTCCTAAAACGCATTTTGCTTTTGTTTTTCATGTCAAGCAATTGACACTTCTTAACAGTCATATCTTTGATTATATGTTCTAAATATGCTCATAATTTCCTTTCTATTAAAAGTAGATGGTGGACATGCACCATATATGCTATCCTTTTCAAAGTTGAAGCCTGAAGTATCATATGTGAATCTGAATTCTTGTTTTCCTTTGTTCTTTTCTTGATTGCATCATTGTCTCTTTATAAAATTGTTCTTTTCTATTGAACATATTTGGTGAGTAGTTAATGTTTTCATCAGTCTTCAACAAGAATAGACCCAAAAAATTTGACTCTATCAGTGAAAATAGCTAATATATATTAAAAGCATTAATAATTACTGAAAATCACTAATAAGTACTGAAATTCACTAATATGTACTCGTATTTTCTAATATATTCACTAATGCCCATAACAAATTACTTGGAAAGAAAACTTATAACATCACAAAAACATCTTAGATTTGCTTTGAAATGAAAAAATGAAATGGAATTCACCTTAAGAAATAGTTGTATGACACAAATCAAGTGAAGATCTAATGAATTGAAGACAACAACAAGAGGAAAAGGAAAATTTGTAGCTGCAGGAGCTCCACACCTCCAGTTACTTCTGTATTAAAGGAGTATGCACTAAGAAACCATTTATAGAACTCCGAATGTGAATAATTTGAGTACCATAAATCTAAAACAAACTGAGCCATAGTAAATGGAGCCATCATTCTAGTTTTCATTGTTCTTGTTGTCTCTATTTTGAATCTCCTTTGTTCTTAGGTTTTTATCAGCTTTCTTGTCTCCTTGATGGTATGCTTGTGCTGAGCCTTTGAATGACAATTTTTTATTGCTGCTAATAAATTTTTTGAATGGTTATGTTATTGCAGGTATTATAAAGGAGAAATTACACAATTCAATGAAGATGAGGAAGAGATCCAGGAGGCCCTGCCTAACGTTGATGAGATCACTGAAAAGGTTCTCATTACACTATAAGCTGATTTTAAATTGTGTTCCCTTTGTGTTTTCCTAAGTTACGGTTTGGAAATTTCATGTAGTTTTAGTGAATACTCCAATGTTAGTGGGGAAAGATGTGGGTAGATTTTCTCGACAAATATTGGCACTGTAACAACCTTTACAATTATTTTTATTTTTATTATAATCAAAAGAAATCACAAATCACTTAGAATATAAAGTGATTCAAGAGATGCTAGACTGATGCAGTATATCAAAAGAAACATTTGAAAGTAATATATCAAAAATAAATCTCTAATTTCACATTCTGAGATCCAGTCCTATGCCTAGTAGTGCAACATCCACCAAATCCTTCAACATCCACTCTAGCGGACCTAAACATGTCCATTTCCTATAGTTTCATCATAGGCTTAAGTTTTAAACTTAGATAGGTGAGGACAACAAAACATACGATAGCAAAGCTTTTATCTTAAAGCAACAAACCACATATTTCAATATAAGCAATTAAAATAATGAATCATGGGTTAATAATAAAATGTCATGTTTGCACCACTTATTTCTATTCAATGTCATTTGTTTGCTGGTCCGTTACTTTCATTTTGTCTAATAATCATATGAACCTCATTTCAATTTTTCAGTAGATCCTTGAGTCTATTTTTCTTTTCTTTTGAGTTTTCAATGACTCAATAAGCTAATAATTCATTGTTTATTAACCATTTATTCACTAGTTTCATTTCAATGCTTGAAAGGGAAAATAGACAAAATCTTCTTTTATCAGTCTTACAATTCTTTAAATCAGACAATTACTCAATATAATCTATAATCATTCACAATAAATCACTACTGTCTTAAGAGTAAGTCTTCGGGATCTGCACTAGTACAATCGAATCTTTTAGGGAAGTAACTTCGGAAATGGTTTGAGGGTGTGAGATGATGGTGACTCTTTAACGGGTCATCTTAGTGATATGGCATGTTGGGAGATTGGCATTTGGGTAGTTTCATCCTTTTAAGTAGATAAGGGGTGTGGAAAGGGATTCTAAGGGCAATAGAGGTGGTGCCATGAGGCTTGCAGGTCATAGTAAGGGAGGGAGATGAGCTGGACTCTAGACGGATTGGTGGGTGGGGGACTGTCTACTGCAGGTATCTTCTCTCTCTGAGACTCTTTAACAGGTCATCTTATTTTGTTTTATTTCTTGTTGCCTTGATTCAAATGGTATACATCATTTGACCTTTCACCTCAACCGTTTAACAGTGATTTCACCTTGATATCACTTTTTGATTTGTCTTCTATTGGTTTTTGGATAAGAGTGTTAGGTCATGTAAATGTCTTCTTTATTTCTGCAAATATCTTAAGTAATACAATAGCTGTAGCATTGGGTCTCATATGTGC
This sequence comes from Amphibolis antarctica, assembly GCA_024699675.1. Classification (NCBI taxonomy): domain Eukaryota; kingdom Viridiplantae; phylum Streptophyta; class Magnoliopsida; order Alismatales; family Cymodoceaceae; genus Amphibolis; species Amphibolis antarctica. The sequence goes on along the minus strand of JAMKPZ010000603.1, from coordinate 19,802 downwards.
ATGTGCATGCAGGTTTCTTTGCTTGAGGAGAATATAATGCCTAGGTCAAATCTTCCTCCTCTTCTTGTTCACCTTCGTGAACGCAAACCTGAAAAGCTTCACTATCTTGGTGTTTCTTTTGGGTTAACCCTTGAGCTTTTTCGCTTTTGGAGAAAACATTGTTTTGTTCCCTTTTACATCTGTCAGATTCCAGTAAGTGTTTCTACTATCAGTCTGTTAGTAAAAGTGCTTTTTCGTATCACATATTCTTATATCAATTTATAATTTCCATTGTTAATCAGAATGATGTCACTGGAGAGCACAACTGCATGATGTTGAAGGCATTAGAGAATGAGGAGATTGAAGATAGTAAATACAAGGATTTTGGTTTTGTGTCTCCATATTATCATGGTATTTGTTTTGCTTGTATGCAACATTTATCAATTTTGTTTGTTTCAAAAGTAATCTCCAAACAATATGGTTGTAAAGCATGCTACATTTCTCTTTTCAGACTTCAAATGTAGATTCGTCCAGCTACTTAGCAGCTCCTTTAGGGGAATGGGCCATAAACTTGCAATGAGGTCAGAAAATAGAGGAGTTTCTTTAAAAATTCAGGTCTTTTAGGTTCTAACTTGTTTGCCTAAATTCTTGGTAGTATTTTGGATCCAAAGTTAGTGTATAATGAGGGTGAATCTGCAATGGAAGCCCAAGGTGCCTTGTTATCACCACATGCCATGAAACGCTTGGAGGATTACACCAACAATTTCATTGATTATCATACGGTGAGATGATTGAGATTAGTCAAGTTTTCCAAGTGTATTTCATTGATTTTGATTTCTACGGATGCTTTGTTGTAGAGAGGAAAAATGAGTTGTATTTCATTGCTAAGGGTGATTACATATTTATGATGAGAAACTTAGCCTTATAATAAGATCCATACAACAAAATCCATTTACCAGTAATAAATTAGTAGTCTATGATCCTAAATTTGACAATGGATTAACTTCTGGACATGTGAAATACCTATAGGTAGCATGGTCATACTTTCCTAACTAGTACGACTTGCAACCAAGTGACTTATCTAAAACTCAGGGAAATGGCTTCTGAAGCTTGTGAAGAGGATGATGTAGACAATAATGTGACAATGGTTATTCAATAGGGAGGCACCAAAGGAATTCTTGTTTTACTTATGGTGTCATTTTTTCTGTGGAAGCTTATAGTGTGTTTTTTATTCCTACAATATTGTGTGGAATTTGGTCCTAAAATGGAACATAGGCTTCACATTGTCATTTTTTTCATTTTGTTTCCTGCACAAAAGGAGGAATCATACACCTCAAATATTCATGGGTCATTGACCAAGATTTACTGCCAAACCAAAGGTTCTTTTCAAATATGAATCGATGGTCGGATCCACGTTGTCAAGCTCATATTTTTATTTGTTCATTTAATGGAGTATATTGTCTGGTTTGAATTCATGCCTTCCTCTTGCATTATGGGTTGCAATAGTTAAAAAGCTTACATTTACTTGAGGCTAGGAATAAAACATCCTCCAACTTGCAAATCACTGTTTAATTGTATTGTGCGAATCTCAAAGTAGATTATTGATGCAATTTATACTGTTACTTTTTTTGTACGATTTTAGCTAAGGTCGATAATGATTTTTGTTGTATCTTTTGTTTGCTGATAAATCTTGGTGCTACTGTATTGCAGATTCTAGATATCGTGCCAATAATTTCTCGTCAATATTTTCTGGAAAAGATTCCAGTTTCATTAGCATATAGCCATGCACTTGTTCTTTTTTGCATGGGCTTGCAACACTATGACGTTACATATATTGAGGTTTGTTTGCCAACTGATATGATCATTGCATTCTTAATAACTAAAGGCAATTGGTGGCAAGATATGTAACCTTGCAAGTTCTACAGAAAGAGTTGGACGTAGAAAGACAACAGGTAATTTCATCTCTCAAGAAAACTACGAAAAAGTTGTACAAGCATCTGAACAGTCATTCAGCAGAGATCAATTCAACACAACCTCGTAGAGAAGTAAGGCAGATCATTTATCATCTTTTTTCCTTAACATGGAATGATTTCTATTTTGCATTCTGTATTTATTAGAATTCAAGAACTACTACAATATTAGGTGCATATCTTTTATAGAAGAGTGAAAGATGCAACACAACTCAAATAATAAAAAAAGATACAATGCAACTGAAGCAGCACATACTTGCAATTTCTCCTAGTGTTGCATATTTTTATAGATACATACACCAGAGATTTTGCATATGTTGCATGAACTGCTTTTTGTTTAATTCTCCATCTTTGTTAGGTCTTCAACCCACCATTGTCATTCATTTTTGGCATTCTTGTACTTGTTTCTTTTCTGAGTTTCATCTAACCATTAGGTATTATCTTTAGCACACCTATCTTTTCCCATATCAGTTTGTTAATAAACGGCAATAGAAAAATTGTAATGGTTGTGATCGTGTCTGATTCAAAGCTTTTCAAATCGTGCACGGGAAATGTGTTTGTTATGTTTAGTTATCCACTGGCAACCTCACGCGCTTCCTTTTTTGTCTGATACAAAATATTGCTGATATTGTTGGGCAATGTAGATTTCTGTGGAGCCTCACAGTGTTTCGTTGGATGAACTCAATGAAGCAACAACCAAGGAAGTTGGGGTAAGAACTGTCGTTTCTAGTTTATTATTGTCTATGAGAACTCTTAATTTTTCAAAATTATTAATTTCCAAGTATTTTCCCAGAAAACAATGGAAACAGAGAATGGCGGGCCTCTCTACCCAGAAAAATTGCAAAGGTACACCATCATAGATAGAGATGCTGACTTTGAGAGTGCCTTGCAAAACATAGGGGGTAATATAACTGCTGGTGGAGTCCTAAGTGTGAAATCTAGCTTAAAGCAGAAGAAGCAGAAACTGGGAACTAACAAGGAGCCTGAAAACTTCAAAAAGAGGGCGAAAGAATTGGACAGATCCCTCTCTAACAGTCAGAGGAAGAAGAAGAAGAAGAAGAATTGATTCTTCAATGCAAGTATGCTTTCATAGTTGACACTACTTAAAATTCATTTTTGAGATGAACTTGACTCATGATTAGGGTAACATAATGTATTTATTTGTTTGTTTAGTTATTTATAGAAAATTAGGTACCTTGTTCATCAGCAAGACACTGAACAAGTTTCTAATTTATAGCAAATTAGGTACTCTGTGCATTGTTCGTTTTGAGATAAATTGGAAACAAACACAATCTTATTTGGCTAACATGTGTAATATGTAATTACCCCTGATCAAGTTGTTAACATTTTCATTAAAAGTGTCGTCTCAAGCATCTTGATGGCAAACTTAGTAATGTAAGCTCAATTTGAAGGAGGATGATATTATAAGAGTACGACTTTATTTGTTTCTGGTATCAGTTAGTTTTAAAAGAAGTTTATACGAAGTTGAATTGTGAGTGTAATGAAATAAACAGAGTTGAATTTATGATAAAATTCATATGTTGAAATTTATAGTGTTAAATGTATTTTACGTCTTATATATTTACACAATGATAAATGTCTTTACACGATGAAATTTACACAGTGATAAAGTTTAAACGGATTTTGTACGAAATTAGAATTGAAGTACGTGGAATTCTTTTCAAATGTATTTTACGTCTTATATATTTAATTTAATTTAATTATTTAATTACTGAAAATGATAGATCAGGGAGACAGAAATTAAAATTTTTTGATTTAAATTAATTGAGGTTGGATGGTTAGTCAACCATTACTAGTGTTATGAATCAACATTATCAACATCATGTTCTTTTCCATGTTATCGGACTTTTAAGTAAATAACCGAATCCGATATCTATTCGGATCCTGATAACCGACCACTCTCTTCGCGCCAAAACTGCGTCGCATTTCCCGCCAAAACTCTCCCATTCCGTTCCCTTTTCTTCGTCTCTACCCACTACCCACCTCGCGTGTTCGCATCCATGGCGTCCTCGCCCTCCTCCCCGATCGCCGCGAACGGTAAGACCTCCTTCCGCTACCTTCCCTCTCTTTCTCGTCTGTCAAAATCCGATTTTTGGTCGGTTACCTTGGAAAGCTCTGATGGATCTTCGAAAACGTCCGATTCTACCTTCGGCCACTTTCTCTTCAGGCACACCGTCGTCGCCGGAAGACACCACTCCCTCCTCCATTCATCACACCGGCAGCCGTGGCGGCGGTCGCGGTCCTGGCCGGAGGGGCCGCCAGCCGCCGCGGCGGCGGCAGCAGCAGCAGCCTGGGACGCCGCTATCGACACCGTTGCGGAACGCCGCCAACAACTCGTCGGATGGGGATTTTTCGACGCCGACGCGTCGGGGAAGGTCGTCCTCAGCAGTGCCGCCCACCCCGTTGTTGGGGACGCCCTTGTCGACGACGGACGACGTGCCGATGTCGTCGGAGGCTGACGACGGGGATGAAGGGGCGCAGGTGTTTGTGTGGGGTACTAACATAAGCGTGCAGGATGTGAACGCAGCGATTCTGAGGTTCTTGAGGAACTTCAGGGACCACCCGTCGCACATCGACGGAAAGTACATGGCGATGTTCCACCAGATTCTTGAGCTCGAAGGTGGTGGCGGCGGCGTTGCGAGCGGGAACGGATCGTTGGACATTGATGGCCACGACGTGTTCGCTTATGATCCCGATCTGTACGGAAAGATGGTGAGGTATCCCTTGGAGGTTCTAGCGATATTCGACATCGTGCTGATTGAGATGGTGAAGAATTACAACCCGTTGTTCGAGAAGCATATCCAGACCAGGATCCATAATCTCAAGTCCTCAATTTCCATGAGGAATCTCAATCCCTCGGGTGGGTGAGACAGCATTGATTCTTAATGTCCGATCTGTTTTGTTCTTGATGCTTGATGTAGAACTAATTCTCTAACTTAGCTTCAACATGAGAATGACATGTTTGGATTTTCTGCTTCTGATTTGTGGTAGAATAGACGTTTGTACTTTGTATCTGCTGTTTTTTATTTTTTTTGCAATGATGCGTGGAATGGGGAATGCAGATATTGAGAAATTGGTATCTGTGAAGGGAATGATCATCCGTTGCAGCTCTATCATCCCTGATATTAGGGAGGCTGTGTTCCAATGCCTCATTTGCGGCTACTTCTCAGAGCCAATCATTGTGGACAGAGGTGAAACTTGCAGCCTATTTTGTATACATTAGTTCTATCTTCTCATGTGAGTTGATTGTGTACTTGTGTAATTGTTGCCCCCGGTAGGTCGCATTAGTGAGCCAAGTAGATGTCCCAGGCAGGAGTGCCAGGCAGTGAGCTCTATGACCCTAGTTCACAATCGGTGCAGGTATTTTCTGTTGAACTATTTCTGTAGAGCTGCTCAATTTTGCAAAAGAAAGAAAACATGTCTAGTATGTACCCGGTTCCCTTGTTTGGTGTTTCCTTTTCTGGTAATTAGGTTTGCAGCTAAGCAGATAGTGAAGCTTCAGGAGACACCAGACGAGATTCCGGAGGGAGGAACACCACATACTGTCAGTGTCTTAATGCATGATAAACTTGTGGACGCTGGGAAGCCTGGAGATAGAGTCGAGGTTGCATCAAATTTATGAAAATACTTGCCATAATTATTGCTGCTAGCAGAGGAGTCTCCTAGTTCTTTTGCCTTATTGTTATAACTTTCACGTTGTTTGTTGTACCTTATTCAGGTCACTGGAGTGTACAGGGCAATGAGTGTTCGAATAGGACCAACTCAGAGGACTGTAAAGTCTTTGTTTAAGGTACTAATAGTGCATGCATCTCATTTATTCCTTATTTAAAACCGATGCTCCAGTTAATAAATCACTGTTGCAATTTTTCCAGACTTATATAGATTGCTTACATCTGAAGAAATCAGACAAATCTAGGTTGCATGTGGAGGATCCCATGGTGTCTGACTTTTCAAATGACAAAGCTGATTTTGATGATGATTCAGCAGGGTACCAGGACAAAGTAATCCTGATGGGAAGTTCATTACTTGTAGGTTTTAAATTACCGTATTTGCTGCTAATTTTCTTATTTGTTTTGTGAAAATTTTCAGGTCGAGAAACTCAAAGAACTTGCCAAGCAGCCTGATATTTATGATAGGTTAACCAAATCACTTGCTCCAAATATATGGGAGTTGGATGATGTCAAGAGAGGTCTTCTTTGCCAGGTTTAATTCACATCATATGCCAACTTATATTTGCAAATTTTAGGAAACAGCCTTTCAATTTTATAATGAACACTCTATATGAATCCAATGTTGGCATCTAAATGACAGCTTTTTGGCGGCAATGCTTTGAAGCTTCCATCTGGGGCTAGCTTTCGTGGTGACATCAACATATTGCTTGTTGGAGATCCTGGAACCAGCAAGTCTCAGCTTCTCCAGTACATGCATAAGCTCTCTCCTCGAGGCATTTATACAAGTGGAAGAGGAAGCTCTGCCGTGGGATTGACTGCTTATGTTACAAAGGACCCAGAAACTGGGGAAACTGTGATTATTTGCTTTACCCCCTCATTTGATTTTTGAATTATAGATTATATGATTTTTGAAGGAGCCTGTTTTATGTCTATCTGTTTGTCTTGGTTATATATGAAATAATTAAGGAAATTTAAGAAGAAATACCTGGGTATATACTATTTGCAATGACATAGTCTTAGTTGATAAAACTAATATAGGAATTAGTTCTAAATTACATTTATAGAGAGAGACTTCAAAGTTCACAGGATCTAGATTAAGTAGGTCAAAACTTGAAAAAATGGAAATTTTTTTGAAGAGTGAAAATATGGAATATAGGTTCAACAAAATCGAAATAATGATGAAAGTATACCATTAAATGATTATGAGATTCGTAAAAGTAAAACTTTTAAGCACCTAGGATCTATGATAAGTAGCAATGGAGAAACTATAGAGGATGTTATTCATAGGATTTAAATGGGATGGATAAATTAGAGAAATGATTTTGGAGTGTTAATTGATAGGAGGATATTCCTAAAATTTAAAGAAAAATTCTATAAAATTGCTATTCACGTAACCATATTTTTATGACTCAGAATATTAGACTATAAATTATATCCATACACATGAAGTTAGTATTGCAGTGATGTGAATGCTTAGATGGGTGATTGGTAATACTATAAGTGATAAACTAAGAATAGAGTAGAAGTTGCACCAATTGAAAATAAGCTAAAAGAAAATTAGTTTAAGTGGTTTGGTCATGTTCTTGAGAAACCAAAAGATATATCACTTCAATGAGGTGAATCAATTTGTACAGAAAAAACTAAAACAAGTAGAGGATTTAGGCTTGTTTATGAGAAGACCTGAAGTTGCTTTTTTTTTTTTTTTTTTAGGCCTAAAGTTACAAGTCTTGTTTGTTTTCTCAACTTCAGTTTCAGCTCCAATTCTGTATAAACTCTTATGTGTTATTATTATTGCACAAACTCCTATATATAAATTTTTATCTTATAATTTACTATCCAACTTTATCATCGTTTGCGAAATTATCTTCAACTTCAACTCTCCACAATTATTAAAGTTGAAGCTAGAGTTGAAGTTGGATAAACAAACGAACCCTCAAGTAATTATGAGAAAAGATTTGAATTTATGTATTTTAATTGAAGATTTGACCATAGATAGAAATACATAGAAGAAAAAAAAAAATTTGTTGACCCTATCTAATGGGATTACAATTTGGATTGTTGTTCTTGTTGTAGATTATATGATTTTTGACTAATTTGGACTTACCTAAGTCTATTGTATTTAGGTACTGGAAAGTGGTGCATTGGTCCTAAGTGACAAAGGCATATGTTGCATTGATGAATTTGATAAAATGTCAGATAATGCACGGAGCATGCTACATGAGGTGCGTTCCTTGACGTTTAATGAGCAATTTTATGCTTGTGCACTCCCTTATTGCATTACTTGATTAAAAAGTTTACATTTTTTCATTTTGTTTGAAGTCATTCTGGTTTTTTAACAATTTGATTCCCATTTATATGAAATCAGTAAATTTCTCATTTTCATTGGTAAGAGTTTTACAAATTTTATGTGTATTGAATTTACAACTTTCAAATCTTCATTTTGGCAACTTATCAGGTGATGGAGCAACAAACAGTTTCAATTGCGAAGTCTGGGATTATTGCTTCATTGAATGCAAGAACCTCTGTGTTAGCTTGTGCAAATCCAAGTGGATCTCGCTATAATGCCCGTCTCTCAGTCATTGACAATATTCATCTTCCTCCCACACTACTGTCAAGGTGAAGAAAAAATATGCATGGATGTTTATAGTTTAGCTTCCCCATGTCTTTGCTGAAGTGTTGCCATTTATTGTAGGTTTGATCTGATTTACTTGATTTTGGATAAAGCTGATGAGCAGACTGACAGGCGCTTGGCTAAGCATATTGTTGCTTTGCACTTTGAAAATCCAGAGGTTATTGCATTTTATTTTGATGTTGTGTCAGTATAGGCTTTCCATATTGCTTTATATTAAGGCATGTGCAATCATGGTGATCAAGGATTTTTTTCATATCGAAATTTGGACTAGATTTATGAGGACCTATCATGCAGAATAGGTTTTTTGTTTGTGGCAAATATTACAAATAAATGTGAGGTTTAAATTAAGTTTTTTTAAAAAGATTATTTTTGGTTTTTAGCAAAAATGTTTTGAGCGAACTGGCTATTACCAGAATAATTTGCAGATAACAAAAAGAGCTGGCATTGTTCCTTTTTCCAGAGTGCTGTCCATGATGTTCTGGATCTTCCAACGTTGACTACTTATATTAGTTATGCACGAAAACACATCCATCCCCAGCTATCAGATGAGGCTGCAGAGGCACTCACACACGGTTATGTTGAGATGAGGAGAAGAGGAAACTTTCCTGGAAGTGGTAAAAAGGTAGCATGTGTTTCCTATTTGACATCTTTCTTATTTAGTTAGGTATGAGTTGTATGACCCATCCCATTTGTGGAAAGGTCCATATATGAATTTTGATTTCCATTGGCTTAACATCTATGCATCACTTCATAAAATCATGAGCCATCTTGAGAGAATGTGTGACTAAAACTAAATGCATTACTGAGAAAAAACAGTCACAAAGGCATCGGCATCCAGGTAATCACTGATCTGATACTTTCATTAATGTGATTGACTTGTTAGTCAACAAACGTAATGGCAACTTGAGTGACAGAAGCTTGGGCTGAATTACATTGTCTCTCTTGACAGAAAATTTAATTTACTTTAGAATTTTAACCTATTGATTTGTCTATATGATAGAGAATCTAATAGACTTGAGAATAAACATATTGCTCATGCTAATCTTGAACTTTTCCATGGAAAAGACATGAAAACATGTATTGCCTCTATTCTCGTGATCTTTATGATGATTGTTATGAAAATTCACTTTAACCAAATGAGAGATGAACTCAATTATTGTCTACTTACTGAGTTATTCTTTGACATTGGCAATAAAACCATCGTGGGACATTTGTTGAACCTTGCATATATTATATGCTTTCCTATTTATTTGTAATTTTAATATAATATTTTTTTGTTAGTAAATGTATTATTAAGCCATTAGGCTTTTGACTCATCTAAATTTACTGGCTCTACCATTGTTCTTGTGCTATTGATGACTCCCTCAGCTGGTGTTTCGATCTCAATTTTCAGATTATCACAGCAACTCCTAGACAGATTGAGAGCTTATTGCGTCTCAGTGAAGCCTTGGCCAGGATTAGATTTTCAGAAGTGGTAATTTAGTTGCATCACAATATCTTTGTTTGCAATTGAACTGGGTGGTTTTATTATTTAAATCATTTCTCACAGAAAAAGAGATTCATTGACAAGGTTTTCCTCGGCAGGTAGAAGTGGCTGATGTGAGAGAGGCATTCAGATTATTGGAGGTTGCCTTGCAACAATCAGCAACAGACCATGCCACAGGTAAAAGGTTAGGTTAGTCATCTGCTTTTTTATTTTTGCAGTTGATACTAATATCCCATTGTTTGATGACAGGAACAATTGACATGGATCTCATAACGACCGGCGTTTCTGCAAGTGAGAGGATGAAACGTGAAAAAATACTAGCAGCAACAAGAAACCACATAATGGAGAGAATGCAGCTGGGAGGTCCCTCTACTCGTTTATCACAGGTAAAGCATAGTCTAATTGTGGCCTTTTGCAGCTCCCAAAAGGTATCAATTTGCTGGAACATACATACAGTTCTCGAATCATGTACTAAGCACTACATGTTCCTAAACGCAGTTCCTAGACGATCTCAAGCAGAATGTAGTAGAAATCAACCTTAATGATGTAAGTCATCCTCATAGTTTAAGCATTCTAATTTTGTTCTATGATCGTCTTATAATTTTTCCTGAAAAAAATACCGTTGGATGTTAAAATTGGCATTGGCATCCACTTGTATTGCAGTTGAGGCATGCCATCCAGACCCTCGTGACTGAGGGCTTCGTTGTTCTTCAAGGTGACAACGTTAGGAGGGTGTAGGGCTGGAATTTGGAGATTCTCATCTTCTTATTTCGCATGTCAAAGCACTTGCAAGCTTTTCTTACATGTAACTAGAAATTTACAATTGAGAGATTATGATCCTGAACCTGAAACCGTTGTAATGGCCCACAGCTGGTATAGAATTATTTTCATGATTTAAATTTTTTATTGTTTATCCGTGATTATGATTTTTAGATATCTGTACATAATTGCCTAGATGCCTGTATCTGTTTTTACATGTCATACCACTCCATTTCTTTGGAAAATCTGACGACATTTATTTGCAAAGGGACAACAATAGCAATATCTTTTAGTTGCAGTTGCTTATTGTTTTTTCCATCTATAAGATACTTTGGGTCCCATTGAGATTCATTGGCAAAATTTCAGCTTAGATTCCATTGCAATTGAATATTCTATAGTATTTGGTTGCGTCATTTTCATCATTTTAATGTTCAAGGACAAAAGTCCGACCAGATCCAGTTCTTACTCTCTCTCTACGGTAGTGGACAATTTCGCATCTCTTTTCCAACTTGTCTTTAAAATGAAAATAATTTTTTTTTTTGTACTTATTTGTTGGTGGTTGAATCCCTCACGTATTTACCACTGATTCCTTCCTGGTTTTGCTCACGTATTTACCACTGATTCCTTCCTGGTTGATGCTGATAGAAACCATTCTCAAAGCTCACTCTATTACGGCAAGTGGTGATCTGCCAGGTACTATACTCATTTCTTTTGGTTCTAGAGGCAACACGACAGATCTGCTTTTTTCTTTTTTACATGTATGTTTTGGTCATTCTGCCATTGGTGTCAAGTAATGCTGGCACTAGTGTATACACCTGAAAGGTAAAAGCCAACTCATCACCAAGTGAGGAATGGCAGTAAGAAGTTCGATGTTTACCACAAAATCTTTGAGGTTTACACCAAGCTTATCCCATTGTTGAAGACGCAACTCATGTTGGGTGGCCCCATTATCTTCTGATGTGCAGGTTGAAGGTGTATGCCGTATGCTGTGGCTAGAGATTAAGGACTACAAGCTACTGAGAAAGCAACCGATTTTGATGAGTACGTATCATCTTGTTTGTGTACAAAAGTCAGAAACAAAAATGAAAATAAAAGGTCAAGAAAAAAAGATGATATTTGTACACATCATGAAAAGTTTAGAAAATTCAAAAATTATAGAAGTTTTCTACAAATACAGAAATTATATTACTTGAAAACCACACTATTGAAATGTAAAAGATTGAAGCACATTTATCATTGGTAATTCTTAATTTACATGATTTTAACCATCTAGGTCCATAATTGATTCTAGGCCTTAACTAGCTTTCAAGCTAACCCTTAATTTAACTAGGTTCAAGCCCAATTCAATCAGCATTCACCTAGGTCCAACTCCAAACCAATGGCACTTAGGTCCAATCTCAAGTCACACTCAGCACCCCAAACTTTGCCCAACTTGCCAAGGTTCTGCATTGGCTTCTACATATAAGCTACGCATAGTTGTCTTCTTCCACAAAAACCCTTGTAGCCTTGTTTTGTTTAGTTGGTTGTCTTCCTTACCAGTTATTGCTTGCAAGTGCTTTTAGAATCTTCATTTCCTTTGTTGTTTTCTTCATGCAAGCATCGCTTTAAGGTTCGAACAAAGGGATGATAGTGCAAAGATGATTTCTAGACAAGGGGTGGAGTCTTATATGTAGGCGTAGATAGGTTAGATGTTTGACGGGAGAGAGGAGGTGTTTTAACATTATTTACAAAATTATTTGCAACTTAGATATGTCAATCGAGTTGGGTCAAATCGTGTTGACACAACTTAGAACGGTCAATGACACAATTTGATCAACATGGCATATGTTACTAGGTCATGCTTGGGTTGATTTTCAAGACTTTCATGTTAACACGACATGACACGATTCTAAGTCATTGTTCACATATTATAATTTTTAAAAGTGAAATAAATTCTTTTAACATCATTAATGATCAATATCTATAGAATGAATATCCAAATATGAATTCCTTTGATGCGATGGATTGATAGCAAAAAGACACGAATTTGGATGACACGACTCAAGTCATTCTTCATGTATTATAGTTTCTAAGAGTGAAATAAATTCTTTTAACATCATCAATATTTATAGAATGAATATCTAAATATGAATTCTTTTGATGTGATAGATTGATGGAAAAAATAAAGTTTGATTTTTTCAATTTTATCGTATATAACAAAAGATTTACTAATAATTTCAGTATTTTCGAAAACATGTAAATAAGTTTTTAGTATTAGTAGAGTATGCTTAATAAGAGAAAATTAAGGTTAAAGGAGGATATACTATAAGTCTTGATGTATATCAAAGATTGAAAATTTGTTTGTGAAAAAAAATTAAATGGTTTGATATAAGAATTTTCTAATAATTTTAATTTGTAAATATAAATTTTTATTTTTATTTCTCAAATTGTAATAATGTAAATGTAATTTTATGTTAATTAATTATTATTTATGTAATGTAATTATTTTAAATATTTGTAAGTCAAATTTGTATATTTTGTATAAAAATAACATTTGTAATTTTTTTCATAAATATAATGATTTTTTTTTACAGTTATATAAATTATACGTAGATTAATGATTTGAAATGTTATATTAGTTGATTCATATTAAATTTATTATAATTATATAAATATATAATACTAATATTATATTAATTATTTAATAAAATAAAAAATAAAATTAGATCGACACGATTCAACACAACCTAAGATAATTCAACACAATCAACGATATTGTTGATTGACACAATCTAATTGAATCATGTTAATGGATTGTACTTGAACCTAAAATAATTATGTAAGATACGACACAACTTAATTAACATCTTTATTTTAACTTCAACTTTGAAATTGAAAGTAAAATTATAGTTAGAATGCTATTAAGAGAAGTCTAAAGTTTAAGTTATTAGATTACCAAATTACCTCATCCACAGATGTAGACAAGGATGGATAACAATAAAAATTAAATATGTAGAAAATGTAGATGTTTCATCACTTATCAAAATTTAAATGAGAAATTTTTTATAATTTCATAACCATAATTTTTGTGGTATCTTAAATTTTTTTCTTATAAATGCATGAAATGTTGAAGGTAGCCATACGGTTTTTTATTAACCACTAAAATGATATCCTAATGGTTGAGAAATCTTCTATTAAAACTTATGGTCTTGAGTTTAAAATTACATTAAGTAATAATTTTTAAAGAAAATCATTTATCATTAGATGATTACAAATATATGATAAAAATTTTACTTATTTAAATAAATGTTGATTCTTAAAATCTAAAACTTTTCATTAAATTTTACCCATTGATTTTTTAATTAAATATAATATTATATATATAATTCAGATTAATATGAAAACTTATCCTATAATAAATTATACCATAAATTAACTAATTATATAATTATTTTTAATTTTTAAAATAAAATATCAATAAAAATAATGGTGCCAATAATGACACCCCGGGTACTACTTAAATATTTAATTAAACTTGAAAGTTTGGTTGCAGAAGTTTTTTTGTGAAAAGTAGTGATGTGTATTAAATAAGAAAAAGTTTCACAGGTCTGTGATCACATTATATATTACTAAAGAAAGATAACAAAAGCAGCTTAAGTTGATAAAAAATCATTACAATTCAATCTAAGAATTCAAAAAATGATTATTGAACATCTTCAACTTATTCAGACCAACATCCAATAAACTTACGTAGGTAAAAAAGGACAAGATGAATTAATAAAGTTTTTTTTCTCATAATCTTGTGAATTAGAATATTTTAATGAAAGATTAGTTTGATTAAATGAATCAATTTATCAGATAGATTATTACAAAAATTGAGATTATTTTTACATAGTTATAAATTAAAATAAAAAGATAAAATCATCGTCTTATTCATTTGAGCATTTATTACTATACAATTATTTATTATTTAATACATATTTTATTTATTATTTATCTTAATTTTTTTTAAAATATTATCTTCATATTATTATAATAAATACTATATATCATTTAAAAAAAATAAATTATTCCTTATTTATTATAAATTTTTTAAAAATATTATTATTATTATTTTATCATATTGCCAACTGCCAAGTTTGTCTGGTATCAGTCCCTGTAAGTAGCCTCCTTCCCCTCCCTCCCACCTTCAAGCTTTCCTCTGATCACCTGCCTGGCCGGAACCATGGCTCCGATCGCCGGCTCGATCCTCGTTCTCCTCCTCGTCTCGTCCTCCTTCATCCCCTCCTTCGTCTCCTCCCGCGGGAGCCCGTTCATCCAGTTGCCTTCGGAACGCGGAACGACCGGCTCCGTCGGGACGAGGTGGGCCGTCCTGATCGCAGGGTCGTCCGGGTATGGCAACTACCGGCATCAGGTAGGGTTTCAAAATCCCTAAAAAACAAAAAAAAAAGGTTACTTTTGTTTTCGTTTTGGTTTTGCCTTTCTTTGACGCTTGTTTATTTTAGTCGGGTTTGTTGGTTGTTTATTTATTGTGAGTGATGGTGCTGGATTCGAGTCGTGGGGTTTTGACCGGTAGGTTTTCCTGTTCTCTTTGGTTTCAGGTTTGTGGGAAGAATATGGGAGATTAGATTGTGTTTCAGTAGATGGTGTGTACGTGCGTAGGTTGGGGGATATGATATTATGATGTACTTTTTTGTTGTGATATTTTGAGGTTTGGAATTTCGACCTGTGGTTCGTTCCATGACGTGATTTCCAGCATGTTCGCCAAGGATGGCATTTTGGTTCGTGAACACGTCGAACCATGCAATTTTTGGTATCTCCGAGATTATAAGTCGGTACCCAAAATGAGTAATTTTGAAAAATAATTAAGATCAGTGATTGAAACTTGCCGTTTATGGGCCATGGAGTCGATCCCTGTTCAGATGATGGAGAATGAATGATGATCTGATAAAATGGTTCGTCTGGAATAATAGTGGGTCGCACCATCATATGCTAGGTAGTCTTTCCTCCATTAAAGTATAAAGGTTCTACAGAAAGATCCCTTTTAGTGCCAGTAGACCATATCCTTTTAATTACACTCATCCGGTTAAGAATTAAAATAGCTTGTAAATTGTATTTTACAACATTATCCTATATATATGCATATAATATATATTTCTCCAAAGTTATGGTTGGCTTTGGTTACCTTATTGTGTGTCTAATATTCAGATGAAAATAATTAACCTAGTCTTCCATGTCAGGCTGATGTATGTCATGCGTATCAAATTATGAAAAAGGGAGGACTGAAAGATGAAAATATCATTGTGTTT
The DNA here is from genome assembly GCA_024699675.1 of Amphibolis antarctica. Classification (NCBI taxonomy): domain Eukaryota; kingdom Viridiplantae; phylum Streptophyta; class Magnoliopsida; order Alismatales; family Cymodoceaceae; genus Amphibolis; species Amphibolis antarctica. The sequence continues at coordinate 3,996 of JAMKPZ010000603.1, read as the reverse complement.
ATGTACGATGATATTGCTTACAACAGGAACAATCCAAGACTTGGCACTATTATTAACCATCCTCAAGGTGGGGATGTGTATGCTGGAGTACCTAAGGTTTGTTTCACCTTAACAAATTGAATAAATTAGTCACTTTAACTTCTCTAAAATTCTTATATTTTCTCAGGATTATGTTGGAATAGATGTTAATGTTCAAAACTTTTTTGCCGTTCTTCTTGGAAACAAAACTGCCATAACTGGTGGTAGTGGGAAGGTTGTTGATAGTGGCCCCAATGACCATATATTTGTATTTTATTCTGATCATGGTGGTCCTGGAGTCCTTGGTGAGTACTCATGAATTCCTTGTAACGAGAATTCTTAACTAGCATAAAGAACGTCAAATTTGTGGTCAATCAGGAATACTTGATATCAATATTCAGGAAACTATTGCCTTAAATTAGAATTAAGTTATAGAATAGTTCACAGTATGATCACTCATGCATGCTTTGAAGTTTGAATTTGTTTTACCATTATTCTAAACTATTCAGAGCTTGGTTTGAAGCATAAGAATAGGATTTCTAGAAATCAGATATATTGTGCTTGTGTTGGGTTACAAACCTTCTTTTTGGTAGTTTATTTCAACCTCAGGTGCATTCTCAAAAAATAATTTATCCACCTCAGGTGCACTGAGCAATAGGGAATGGTGCTTGGATATTTGCTTTTCCCGCCAGACATTGTCTTAAAATGTAAACCACTAGCAAATTCGGATGGCTATGTTGATCATGAGTCATGACTGGCATTTTTATTGCATTGTACATTGAGTTATCAGATTTATGTTATTTTGCTTGATCTAGCAATTGTGATAACTTTCTGTTTAGCAAAACAAAAAGCTGATGATTTTTTGTTGTCCAGGGATGCCTACATATCCTTACCTTTATGCAGATGATTTAATTGATGTCTTGAAGAGGAAACATGCTTCAGCTTCATATACAAGCATGGTAACAAAAATTAGGAATTTTCTTGCCCTAAATCTGGTGCTGGAAGAGAGTACAAACACAAGTTTGTTTCCTTGCTTTCTGTTTATAGGTTTTCTACCTTGAAGCATGTGAATCTGGAAGTATATTTGAGGGTCTACTACCAGAAGGCATGAACATTTATGCCACCACAGCATCAAATGCTTTTGAGAGTAGCTGGGGTACTTACTGTCCTGGAATGTTTCCTAGCCCTCCTCCGGAATATGACACCTGTTTAGGAGATTTGTATAGTGTTTCATGGATGGAGGACAGGTAGGCTTCATTCTTTTTTGACCCAAATAAAAATGATCTCAATCATATTATGTAGGTGATTGGCTAATGCCTGTTTTACCCATATGCTCTTGCATTTGTACAACTGTGATAGATGACTCAACTAATATGGCCCATATAGGTTTAGTGACGGACTACTATTATTTTGCAATACATTTTATAGTTCAACATATCTTTTTTTAAAGGAGTTCAACATGTGTTGATTTGTTTCTCTCTCTTTTCATCAGTGACATACACAATTTACACACGGAGTCTCTTCAACAGCAGTATCACATTGTAGGTCTTCCACCTTTAGGGTGTTCTTCTCTTTTTATCTTCTGTGCATGAGTTTAACTTGTTTGAATTCTTTTCATTGCTTCATTAGGTCAAAGATCGCACTTCTGCACATAAAACATATGATTCTGGTTCCCATGTTATGGAATATGGAGATATGGACCTCAGTGTTGAACATCTTTTCCTGTACATTGGGTCAAACCCCGAAAATGATAATTACACTTTTATTGAAAGCAACTCTCTGCCTTCGTGGTCCATGGCTGTGAACCAACGGGATGCAGACCTTATGTACTACTGGAGTAAGGTCAGTTCATTTCATTTTTCAGATAATATTTAATTTAGTTGGTCTGATTCGAGGTATTTTTAAGCTTATTTTTAATTTGGTTCACACTCCCATGTTTGTTCTTTTTTATCACTGCAGTTTAGAAAATCACCTGAAGGTTCTTCGATAAAACTTGAAGCAGAAAGAGAACTGCTTGATGCGATGTCCCACAGATTGCATGTTGACAAAAGCATGGAACTTATTGGAAAACTTCTTTTTGGATTAGAGAAAGGTGCAGAAATACTTAAAAAAGTTCGACCTGCAGGGGAACCATTGACAGACGATTGGAAGTGTCTTAAATCAATGGTAAGCACTGTGCAGCCTCTGCACTCTGGATTTGGTTCTCTTTTTCTTTGATGTCTCCCTTACCACTTCATCATAATTCCACCACTTGATCTTTCTAGGAATTACATTTATCAAAGTTTGTGGCATACAATAAAGCAATTATAACTAGGTTGATGACTTTAGAAATTTGGAAGTTCCTTGTCTTAGGATATTTCTTACGGATCCATTGAAATTAAATATTTGTTTCATATTTCTACTGATCTGTCTACTCAAAAAACGGTTCAATCAATGCAGCTAGAAGCCTTCTTGCACTTAGACCTCATACATAACCCACATATTTTGCGAGCTTTTATATCATTTCAGATTTCAGTTTTTTTATTTTCTTTTCTTGAACAGTCAAGGTTCAGAAAATCGTTAAATCTATCCTCTAGTATTTTTTGATGGAATGATTAGCTCATTCATATTGAAGTGGAGCATTACAGGATATATGGAGTTCCTGTTGATGTTACTTATTCATCATCTAAAAAGTAACATATTCTTCTGAAAAATATTCATCCACAGGTAAGGACCTTTGAGTTACATTGTGGATCTCTTTCCCAATACGGAATGAAACACATGCGTTCCCTTGCAAACATCTGCAATGCTGGTGTGACAAGTGATATGATGTCGGAGTCTGCTGCTCAAGCCTGTCCCAAGGTTCCGTCTGGTCGCTGGAGCTTGACAGGGGCTTCAGTGCTTTAGATTGTAAATGTTTGATCCACCCCAATGTACGTAATGTCCTCTTAAAGATTTAGAAATGATCCTGTTATTGCCCCTTCCATGTAAATATGCAAGTATTATATCATTGGACCTGATCTGATGTCTCATGTCGCACTCAAGGCCCTTTAATATAGAAAGTATGAAAATATTTACTTGTACGTCCTTTGTTAGTTGAACAGCTCTTGCCTATTTACTTTTAAAATTATCGATTGCCATTTGGTTACATTTCTATATTGTTAAATGTGGAATGTCGCTTCCTTTTCTTGTGAAAAGCCTACCTGATTCTTGTTTTTCTTTGTTTTTGAATTAGTTCTCATCAGGGTATTAAATGTGATGAAATCGTGTATTCAGGGAAAGACTATCAGTGATGGCTTGAGAGTTGATTTTTTTGCAGGCAAAAATGAAAGAAGAAAATTGAAATTGAGGAAAAAACCAAGGGTCCAGCTGGTTTAAGCTATATATACATTGTTATAAACCTATTCATGTAGAAACTTTTTGATGCAAGATTTTCACATGGAATGGTTAGAATTTAAGGTGTAGGATTATGATGGTAGCATTAGATAACCGAAACTTGAAACAAATGTTGGAAGTGTGGGAGTAGTAATTCCTGCCATTACCCATCAACTTTATATCATGGAAAAAGCTTGCAGGAGTTCTTGGAATCTGCTTTCAGCATTTGATTCATTTGAATGACAAAAAGCTAGGCAACCCTTTGTTTCAAGCTGCTAAGGTGATGTATTTTGATGGGCTTCCATTCCATATAGTGTATACTTAAAATGAAGCTTATGTTTAAATCTAGGCAAATTCATTTTCAGATTAAAGACCGGTGCCAAACTGAAAAACAGATGACTCTGAACAGAAAAACTCTCCTGTGGTATGTGATTTTTTTTATTTTCATTTTGAGAAACAAAGTGTAATTATATAATTACTCGATATATAATCCTACATATTAAAATTCCATTATGATGTGAATTATATTTATAACCAGTATTTAACTGAAAATTAACAGTTGAACAAAAATAGAGTGCCTTTGGTCAAAGGTGTAATAACACCAGAATAAGACCATAATAGAAA